>CM073770.1:108182577-108301041 GCA_037158775.1 Hetaerina titia
AAGCATGTATTGAATCTGATGATTTTACGAACGAAATATAAACATGCTGTGGACAAGTACAGGTATACTGTGGTTATTTTGTCAAAGTTCCTTTACAACTCAGAATATTTCTAAATTACAATGCGTAACTCTTTGCAAGGTACTACCACTTTTAATTGAGTACCCTGCTGTTATTTTGCCACGATTTACATGGTTATGCAATTTCATGCTCGATGCTCGATGCAATGTTGCATAATTTATTGCTGACTTATGGACAGTTTACAATCTTTATCAAGTAGGTAAACCATTAATATTCTTTGTAGAAGTATTTGTTAAAGATTTTAAATTTATTTGTTAGTATCACGATGAATTAATTGGTAATTAACTTAAATTAGAATAAAAGTCCAATTTGTGGATGCTATTCATTGAGTATTTTCATGTTTTTTCTGTCTTTTCTAGGTAAGTGCTGTTGCTGCAATAGTCAAATGTTTTGTGATAGGCGAATAAGTGAGTATTAACTAAGGAAATTAGTATTTTTTTCGAGAATGGAATAAATGTGCTCCGCGAGTGAGATATATTTTACATCGTCCTTTGGTTTTACTCCGAGAAATTACTAATAGTTGGCCATGAAATTTTTAAAGAAGAGAGGAGGTAATCATCAGAACATTAATTTAAACTAGACGTTAAATTTTTTTCCCTAAATTTCCAGTAGATTATCCAGGAAATTGGTGATAAATGGCTTCAGGAAACTTTCTAGTGCGTTGATACTATTAGTTTGGTAGTATTTATAGCGAGTCGTTTTTAATTAAATTGGTATTTTTTATTGTTACAAATTTCACGGAAAAGAAACAATCTCTTTAGTTAATTTCTCCAAGCACTCCTACCCGTCCTCTCTACTGGTATTATTTGCTTTTATGGAAAATAGAAGAGAGTTTGGAAATAAGCCAGAAGACGGATAAGTAAATTATCCTCTTTAATGTAAACACTGTGGAGGCATAATATTTGTCAACCATTATAGCTCATATCAAAAGTGGCCACCCACATATTGGATACAGTCCATTAGAGAACGAAAATAACCTAGCTGAATCTTGTCGTAATAACTGCCAGCCATTTATGGCTTTATATTTGAAAGCCTCTCTCTTTCGTTCGTATATAACCGACACAACGGGCTACTTCACCCGTCCTCAAGCGCCCTCGACTTCCAAGGACTTATCTATAGAAGACTCCCAGGAAATTCTCCAACAAAATTAATAATCTTATTTCACGACATAGTACGTTTTAGAACTTGTGAGGTATTTGCCAAATGATTTTTTAAATGAGAATTCATGCAGGTAGGCTCACAAGGAAAATGAATATCGAGAGAACGCTTTTATGAATGGCTGTTATGGAAGGCTCAAGGCTTCTCTAAAACCAATGGTTTACGGATTTAGCAATCATCAAAATTCTTCCAATCACTTGAATCCTTGTTAAAATTTTTTTTGAAATTAATTCCGAGAAATATTCAAAAGGTATCATTCGGAATTTATCGTCTTCAGTAATTCATATTCATTCAGTCTCACTATCGCTCTTCATTCACCCATTTCTAATGCTTAATTACGGTCTCATGGCTTTCCCTCGAGTATATCGCTTTAATTTCTCGATTCATGCATTGATCTCCCGACTGAGGCTTTTATCTCTGTGATTCGCGTAAGTCTAGAGGTGAGCACAATGGATTTTGTTTTTCTATTAGAGTTGTACTGCAAAATCTCTTTCCTACCATTCCTTGTCTCTTACTCTATCTGCCCTTTTGATCTTGGAATGTGTGTGTGAGGCCCCTGGACGAGTACCACGAAGGAGACGTAGGCCTCATGGTTCCAGCTAGGCTATTTTTCTCTAAATATTGCACAGCTGGATAGCTTCCAAACAGGCCTTTCATGCGACGTATGTTAAAAAAGTAATGACTTTATATGTTTAAGAAGAAATATTTATTTATTCTTCAATATTCAATTTGTCCCTTTCAAAGTACTCCTCCCCAGATATAATACACTTGTGCCAGCGCTTTGTTCAATCCTCGAAGCAATTATGATAAGCACTTTTTGGCATAGCCTTGAGCTCTTCTAGCGATGCAGTCTTTATCTCCTCAATCGTTGTAAATCTCCGTCCTTTCATTGGTCTCTTCATTTTTGGGAACAGGAAGACATTGCAGAGGGCAAAATCTGGTGAATGTGGTGGCTGAGGTATGATTGTGATGTAGTTTTTGTCCAAAAAATCATGCTCATGCGAAGGTTCTTCTGGTCAAAAGGTATGCAGTTTCGAACAGACTTTGCTGGCACATGTACATGCCTAAAACATCCGGAAAAATTGCATTACACGAGCCATCTGATATGACAACATCTTTTGCTACTTCTCTAAAAGTGAAACGACGGTTGTTCAAAACAATTTTTATCACTACTTCGATGTTTTCATCTGTTGTTGACGTGCTGGGGCGTCAGAGCGAGGTTCGTCATTGGCATCTTCTCAGCCATCTTGAAAGAGCTTGTACCATTTCTAAACATTATTTTACTTAGAGGAGAATCATAATATATCACTGTCAACATTTCAAGTTTTGAAGCGTTTAATTCAATTTTTTAGACAAAATTTGATGCAAATTCTTTGATCCATTTTCTTTATAACAGAAAATCGCCGAGCTCACCAAAACACGTCTAACGTTTGTATCTGTCTAAAGTAAACTAAATAAGCAATATTTTGAAAACTGTATAAAATGTTTGGGATATATATACCAACACAACAAAATAAAAAAAATCCAAACTCGAATCTATGTTGCCCTCAAAATTTAAAAAGTCAACTTACTTTTTGAACACACCTCGTTTACATATATATTTCTATTTTTGATGGATAAAAATAAATATAAATATAGAAATAGGTATAAGGATAGAGGATAGGAAAACACATAAAAGGCGAACACAGGACATGTGGGGAAGGCGGTTTTGAGCAGATCACAAATGTAAAAACACTTCCTTGACCGGGATGTGTTTTCCTATCCCCTTTCCTTATACCTATTTCTATGTTTGAATATTTGTGCGCCGTATGGCGGGATTTTGTATTTGAATGTATAAATATAAAAAAATACATCCATATATTTATATATATATGTATATTTACATATATTTATATATATAATACATACACACACATATGCATATATATACACACACACTCGTATGTATATCATCATCAGGTAACACAGGCCTACAAAAAAAATTTTTTTTTAGGTGCCGGGAATCTTTGTGATGATTTTAACCATATTTGTAGAGCTGAATCCAAATATGAAATCCGTTTTTATTTAACAGCTATACTTTTTTAGATATGGCACATCTTACGATTAGTTGTTTCAATATTTGATATATTCCGGAAAATAATTTTCAAAGTTAAATAAATCTATAAGTATACTAATTTATAACCACTCTGCGGTGTTCCTTTTATTTTCAATAAACTGTCAATAAGTTTTATGTATAATTCTATATTTTAGGCCAATGAGATTAAAAAACAAAAATCGTTTGTATCTACTTCGGTAAAAGATGGCGAAATTAGTTCATAAGGTATCCGAACTACTAGCATCATAAGTGCATGAAAAGAATTTACTGCAACCCTGTTGGCCTGTGTAATCTACCAGTTAAGGTAGAATTTTTGGATGGACACAGCTACCAAATAAATATTTTGTAACTCATATCAAAACAAAATACATCAACCTCCTCTACATCAGGTTCCTCTTTATCTCTGAGTACTTCCTTCCTCCCTTCATTCCGTCCAACATCTCTATCCTGTTCCTGCCCTTTCCTCGTTTGCCTAACATTCTCTCCTCTATTACAGTCTTCAACATCCCACTACCTTTCAATACGTCTTTCATCCATTTTTCCTGCCCCATGGGATTTCTCCCAAAAACCCCTCTCCTCGCCCACTATGCCTAGTACTTCCTCATTTATTTTTCTCCGAGTATTTTCTTAACATCCTTACGCAAATTAACTGTCATCAACCTTCTCTTCCTTGAGAAAGCCTTATTGTCTAGGGCAATTATTCTCCTTACGTCCCTACTACTTTGACCATGTTGGTCCAAAACACTTCCGAGATACGTTAGGTGTTCTACTTGCTTTATTTTTCCCCTCCTATTTTAGTGTTTCGCTGAGCCCTTCCTTTCTGTAAAATCGCATAACCTTTGTTTTATTAATGCTGATTCTCATCCCATATCTGTTGCACTGAATTTCCAATTCATTCAGCAATGCTTGCAATCCCTTGGCAGACTGACAAAATAGAGCTTAGTCATAAGCAAACCTAACTGATTTTACGAATTACTCTCCGACTTTCATTCCTTCTTCCAGTTCTTCCCATGCCTCTTTAATCATTACCTCCACGTATACGTTGAACAGTACCGGTGATAATGGGCAATTCTGCTTTACACCTATTACCAACACTGCCCATGCGGACTCTCCGTTCCCCACTCGCACCCGAGCAGTCTGAGTCATGCACAGGTTTCGGATAAGCCTCCTGTCCCTCCAACCCATTCCTATTTTATGCAAATAGAATCATTAGTTTTTACCAATTCACTCTATCAAATGCTTTTTCGAAATCTACGAAACAGGCAAATGCGTCCTGATTATATTCTATGTACCTCTCGATTAGTGATCTCATTACTGCATTGGCATCACGCGTGCCTCTCCTAAACCCAAACTGATCATCCCCTAAGTAATTATTTGTTCTACTCCTAATCCTTTTGCTGAATATCCTGAGAAAACATTTAGTTGCGTGGGATATGAAACTTATTGTTCTGTAGTCCTCAAATGACGTAGCCTTCACCTTTTCCGGAATAGGAACTAACACTGATCTCGCAAAGTCTACCGACCAGATTCCTTCCTCATAGATACTACGATTCAGTCCATCAAGGTTCTCTTGATTATTATCCTAAAATATTGTCAAGAGTTAAAAAAATATTTATGTTATGAAATGAGAGAAACAGAATGAATAATCATTATATTTACGTATGATAAGGTGCGAGGGCTTTTTATCATTACAAGTCATTGTAATGGCAGTTTTGCCTGCGATCATACGGTTCTTCCATGTAGCCTCTTCTGGGCCTTTCGTTACATTCCTCGCTGATATTTAGCGCTTGATTATTTTGACACAACTATACCTTCTAGTCTAAGACATGCTTAGGTTTCGGATTGGCTTCCTATCCCTCCAAACTATTCCTATATTCTTAGATATATTAATTTGATTTCCCCAATTCACTCTCTCGATTGCTTTTTCATATTCTACGAGTCAGACAATTGTGTCGTGATTGCATGGCATACGCAATGGCATCATGCGTGCCTCTTCCCTTCCTGGGCCCCAACTGATCATCCCCTAAGTAACCATTTTAAATGCTCTATATATTGCTGATGATACTGAGAACTACTTTAGCTGCGTGGGAAATCTAACTTTTTGTTTTGTAGCCCTGATATTATCGAGCCTTTAACTTTCTGGTAATAGGAGCTAACACTGATCTCCGAAATTCTTCCGGTGTGATTCTTTCTTCATATATTCTACGAATCATTCCATATAGCGTCTTTCTCCCATATTTTCCCAAAAATATCAATAGTTCCGCAGGAATGTTGTCTACTCCTACGGCCTTATTTGGTTTCATCCCCCTTTCATGCCCTTTCTATCTCATCGTCGACTATGTCGTTACCTAACCTATCTTCATCTACCTCATATTCCTTTTCTATGTCTAAACTTGTTGGCCTAATTTCTTTACCATACAGTGTTTAATATATTCGTTCCATTTCTCTTAGATCTTTACTGTGTCAACCATTATCTTACACCATTTATCTTTGACTTTTAGGAAAGACCTTCCCTTCTTCTTCCTGATAATAACTTAACCTTGCTGTATAGCGCACCAATGTCACCCTTCCTCTGTAAACTTTCCATATCCTCGTACCGCGTTTTCCACCATGCTTCTATGCTTAGTTTGTTGCCCGTCTCAATTTATTGTTCAAGTCTTTGTACTTCATTTTGCCTAACTCTATGTGTACATTCTTCTATTTTCTTCTCTCATCCATCTTTATAATCACCTAATCCGTGATCCACAGTTTCCTTATCCTTTTCCCGTTAACGGTTCCTATGCTGTCTTTGTGCCTTTTGTGATATCTAAACCATGTGTTGGTGACGGCTAACCCCTGTCTCCTGCAGAACTTAATTGCTTCCTCCCCGCGCTCATTCCTTGTGCCTAAACCGTAGTTCCCCACCTCATCACTATCTCTTCATTCGCCTACCGTCGCATTCCAATCCCTCATCACCATCAAATGTTTCCCTGAAGGAACACACGCTATTATATCCTCTTAACTCATTGTACATCCTATCGAGTTCTTCCTCCTTGTGGTTGCTCAGTGGCATGTATGCTTGAACACTGACCAAGTTCTTCGGTTCTGCTTTGACCTCTACTAATAATATTCTATCTGTTGCTTGTTCTATGTTGCCTACGGTTCTTCCTATCCCTTTATTTAATAATATGGCAAGGTCTCGTCCTCGCCGCTATATATCATTCTATAATAATAAACACTCTAGTAATCCCCGCTATCCTTCCATCTTACTCCGGATAGACATAACATATCTACTAATCTCGTATATCTCCTCTTTCCATCTCTAAATTTATATTCTCTAATTTTCCTTTCCTCAACATTGCCCTAACAATTCAAGTTCCTTTTCTAACTAATTTGGTCTTCTTCTTCTGCGTCTTTTGTGCTGCTGCTGTAAGTTTTGTTTTGTCAGGTTTTCGTAAGATGACACCCGCGGAAGCGTTTCTTCTCCCGCAGCTGGGCATGACATTCAGCAGATTGGGCCCAGTCTTGTAGTTGCCATTATTCATTTTCTCTATACCAGCCATTATAAGTGTTTTCATCGGATAGTACATGCAGGCACCACGTCCTATAGAGGGTGTGACTCGCCTATGTCGAGCACCTACCCTCTCTGCCCGCAGAAAATGCAGTCAGTGTGGTAGTTCGTGCCTCAGGTGTCATCTAAGGTTACCTCACCGTTACGTAGTTATTTTAATATGTATTTTCCGCTCGTTGACAATTGTCCTTGATGTTTATCCCCACACAACCAACTCCATATGCTTTTTACCCTTCAGTGCGACGTCGGATCTTTTTCGTTTTCCCCGACTTGACGGATGCGGACGGATGTTTTGCGTGTATGGGGAGGATATGGGTGGCTATTTAACAGAGCATCGTTACTCGCTAAGACTCCGAATATGATCCCATCACCCACAAAGCACTGAACCTTTCCAGTGGGCGAACGGCGAATGGAATTGGGTTGACGTCCGTGCTGTCGCCGTCACCGTGGTCGTCACACGTCCAGCTCTCCGGTTCCAAGGCTCGTCGTATTCGTTCGTTCGTGGACAATTGGAGCCTGCCTCCAAGAGGTCGCATTTGGATGGGGGTGGGGGAGTCCACCTACAGGTGGAAGTGGGATCAGGAGAATGTGGAAATGGCATTGCGACTTCTCGGTTGGGGGCGCGCGCTTCGGGTGGGAGAAAAGTCATCGTAGATGAAATCAAGAACGCGGCGGTGTCGTGTGAGAGCCGTGGTACATGATCTGCGTGGCGTCTGCGTAATCTTCCGTTGAGCACGTGGCTGGCTTGTTCATTTCATCCTAACCGCTTTAGTGCCAATGCTCAATTTTGCTTTAAGAATTGAAATGACTTTCCCATGTTGCCAAAGTTTTAATATTTTGCAGGTGCATAATATTTGGCAAAACTAGTGCCGACTAAGAAATCAATTAACTCCTTTGATTATTATTCGGATGCCTCGTGCATGTGTTAGGGCATCGCAGTCGAGTGTATTCTTTATGAATTTTAAGTGTTCTGATAACCTGAAGAAGTACGTTTCACAGTGATGAAATAAATTATTAGTAATAGTAATATAGGATAAATGCAAAACACTTGTTTTAGATTTATCAAAGAATTAAGGAATCAGAAATGGAAAAAGTATCGCCTTTTATTCATATTATCATCGTGTAATTTCCATTGTCACAATTGGTACGAAAGAGCGCTGGTCATTTACCCGCGTTCGTGAAAACAACAAGAAATCCAGCGCTTTTTGTCACTTCAGATCAGGCTACAACTCTCAGATCACAAATGTTATAAAACAAATAAACGCTTAAGTTAAAACGACAGACAACTCACGTTGAAACAATAAACTTGGTGCTTCGAAAAACGGTGAAGATAGGCAAGTGAATGAATAGTATAACACTCGTACTAGTGCCTCTGTTAACAATTGAATTCCGCGAAACAGTTTTGGGTGCATCTAGAAAACCCCCATACAAGAGCTTACACAACAAATGAAATTTGGATCTTTTGCTTCTAATACTACGACTATTAAATATCAGTAGTATTACAAATAAAAGTTCGGATATTGAATATATTTTGGTTAGTACAAAGGTAGACATAGTAGTTTTCATGTTGGAATTTACTTCTTGATTCCTTCGCGTATAGCATTTGAGAAATTTCTAAGAAATAAGAAAATAGGGTCACCGCATACTTGATATCTTCGCGACTTCTACGCCAGAAATCATTACAAACATTAAAATAATGTACGGAATCAGTAATCAAACAGCTATTTCCGTAGAATTATAAAGGAATTTGCTAAAATAAATAAAGAAAAGCGTTAAATATACTTATTTCACAAGGCAAAATTCAATGGACTACGAAAAAAAAAGATTTACCAGAATAAAAGACAAAACCTTGATAACCGGTGTAGAGAACACACTATTATTTCTTGAATATTATACGCGAAGGAATCAAGATGTACATTCCATTCAAACTTAAATATGACCGTTAGGATCTAGATGGGACAATGGTGAGATCAGATCAGCATTAAGTTAGTAAGAAAGGCTGCAATCATATTTTAATAAGAGTTTAAAGAGTTGTGATGTAGTTCACATGAATACATCCAAAAATAAACTAAAAGAATGTCGTGGAAAAACGTAGTATTATGGCCCAAGCCCCATACTCCTTCAAATCTAAATCTAAAATGTTATGAAAATATCTTAAGGATAATCTTGTGATTATGTTAGAGATATACAGGGTAAACGTCCAACTGTGCATTCATTGAAGACGGAAAACGACGAACTTATTGCAGGCTGCGTGAAATATTAAAAAGACGTTTTTCAGAGCGTCTACAGTAAAGGTAGAAACGAACCAAACGAGCTTCCACAACCACTCGGGGAACACATGAGCGACATTAAACTGGCCAAGAGAGAAAAATAATTTGGCTAACCCCGGTGGCGACGGAGTAACGTCTTCGTCTGTTATTCCAAGGATCGCTGGTTCGATTTCCGCCTGGGTGTGTTTTCCTCCACTTAGGGCTTGGGTGTTTGTAAATGTAACCATTGACAATAGTCCGATGTAAAAGACCAAATTTGCTGTTTTCGGACTTATGCTAATTAAATAAACTTCGTAGTATCAAAGCCAACAAAGCCAAATATGCGGAAAATATACCTGCTAATATATTAAAGGAATTAGCTGAAGATACGTGTTACCTCGTTTTTAGAATGTATTTTTCTTAAATCGATAGAAGGGGACACAGTACCTCGTGGCTGGAAGCTAGCCCATTTAATTCTCATCTATAAAGGCGGCGAAAAAACTGACCCATATCTTTGACACCTATCTCATATGAAATAATAGAATACATTATCGTCAGTTAAGTTATAAGAGTTACCGATAGTAGGAAGATAAATTAAGCCACAAACAGCACGAATTTAGGACGAGCAGATCTTGCGAAACACAATTAGGTCTTTTCATTCGCGTAATACTTAGATCGGAAGAAAATAGCTCACAAGTCGATGCAGTATTCTTACATTTCCAAAAAACCTTCGACAAAGTCGACAAACCTTCGACAAACAAATAGTAGTCATTGATGGGTTGTTCTCAACAGGCATAGATACAACTTCGGGCGTCCCCCAGGGAAGTGTAATAGGGCCGCTTCTTTTATTAATATACATTAATGACTTAAGCTCACACGTTAGTAGCAACCTCAGATTTTATAGGACGCAATATCGGATTGGTTCAAGAAATGGGGATTAATGCTTAATACAGATAAATGCGCAGTTTTGAAAGCTCTAACACCATGCCTTTCATGGGGATCACATACCAGGAAAATATGCGGATTCTCTTTAAAGAAAATCGGTTTCCATGACCCATTTTACTATTGCATAGATCTGTTAATATAATGGTAGTGATTAGGTGAAGACGATGCAATCGCTTTATTTTGAAAAACCTCTCTTTAGTTTAAAGTACATTTCACATGGCTCTTTTCGTGGCACTTACTAGCTTTAGGTGAGAAATGGGTATGTTTTTCAGTTATTTGGGCGGGCACACAAGGAAAAAATGTAGTCAAAGATGTTATCTTACAATATAGTTTTGCAAGACACCACTCATAATGGAAAGCTTGCTGTTAAGACCCAAACTGTCCAAAAATCTATTTTTTGACGATAGGAATCATTTTAAATTTTGGGAATTCTGGCTCTCATTGGGTGGTTTGCCGTCTAATAACACGGACTGAAAATCAACTCTTTCTACAGTCAGGATAATATCGGTTGCATGATACCTGCGATCTTCCGATATTGCATCCGATGCCTACAGGATGCAAAATGCACCGAGGGGCGATAGGTCAAAGGATAACTGGCTGAAACGAGGCGGTTATTAAATTCCACGTAGCGTTAGGGATCAAGGAGAAAAGGCCTATCTGTGAAGTAATAGCAATGAGGTACCAGATTCTGAAATTCGTGCAAAGAGAAAACTGAATGAAAGCTTCAAAACTCACGGTTGACTTACCAAACGGGCTTTCTGAGATTCAATTTTAATTTTCTTTCCCTTTTTTTAACACTTAATGATCCAATTCATTGGCCTTAGCTTTCCACAGATCTAGGGCATTGGAGAAATTAAAAAAATTGGAAATATGTAAGGGTAATGGTAAACTATTTAAAATGGTGTGTGTATCAAAATAGTGGCTCTTTATTGAGAAAGTTACCTACATTATACAGGGTGCGGCAACATAACTTCCTTTTTTCAAAGGCAAAACGCTATAATTTTTCACTTTATATGTACTACAGAGCGTAGGCTACTAGGGACAATAAAAATAAATCCAGATGAAAAAAGGTTGTTATATCATTAAGGGTAACTATTTGAAGTACCAATGAAGTAATACTCGCATGTTGATCTAGTGGTGTACCTAAATGATTTATTATGACCTCTTTATCACCGTTTTATTTCCCATTTTGGTCACAAAATAAAATAAGGGAATCGCGAAATATAAAAGAAATATTTTTGAGATATTTGATGTAAGGCGGCTTGTTTATGAACGGGGCTAAAAAGGGATGGCGAATATGGGAAATGTAAATTATTTCATTTCTGTTCCAAATCACTGACATTTGTTTGAACGCTTGGTAATGCATTCAGTCCTTAAATTGTGACAAAAATAATTTGATCCACTCTGGTCAAGGTGCTGTAAGTTTAGAATGAAATTTTTTATGAGACTCGGTTTCAGTGTTTTGAATTGAAATCCAGAAAAAAGGAAAAATTGAGAGTTTCATATAATTGACCATTTTTTGCGTCCTATGTTTTTGCAGAGAACTTTGGGATAGTACATTCTTTGAGATGCTGTTGTTTGAGTCGTGGGCTTTGTTGTCTCCGGCGTGTTTTATTTAGTGTGATTGTTTTGTAATGAGTTGAGGTCATCCCTCGTCATGCTTCACAATGCCATTTGGTTATTTCACACGAAATAATTAATTCGCCGTTTGAAACCACCGTTTTGAGGCTACAAATTTCCTTTTTTTCTGGAATAATTTATAGTCACATCGAGGGCTCCGTAAATGTTGATGTGGGAGACTGTTTGGTAATAGAACCGTGCCCCTCCTTAGTATTTAACTCCTGGCTAACGGGTAGTAGAATACTTTGGGGGGGTTATAATATGCTCCAAAAAATGAAATTTTTTAATTCTACAATTAAAGATGTGTACTTTCCAAAATCTGAAGTTTGGTTGATGCAAAGCTTCCATTACGCAATGAACGTCTGCAGCGGCAGGAGAAGTGAGATTTTGAAAAGTACCTGGCGCTTAATTTGTGCGCTGTGAAATTTCGGGATTAAAATCGGAAATTTTAGGTTATATTCCACCGTACGCTTTGGCAAACGCTGTTTGGCGCTTGGCGGCGTCGCCATTTGGCAGTAGAATCTTTAATCTAGCAGATTTATCACCATGCAGCGTATTTCCAAAGAATAATTTTATGCGGATTTTTGACTACGGATTGGCCACTGGTAAACCATTTTTCCGATTAAATGAGAGGTTCATACAGGGTGCGGCAACATAACTTCCTTTTTTGATAGCATTTTGCGTTTGAAAAAAGGAAGCTATGTTGCTGCACCCTGTAATAAATATTGTATGAAAAACTTTAGTTGGTGCACAAAGGATATAGGTTACATAATATAAAACAGATGGAGATATAGACAAAACTGTTAATGTGAAATTATATATGAAGGTAAAAGAGCTCACCGATGATTGCTTGCGCTACTTTATTTGTGCAGTGAATTGAATTGGTGCAAGTGTATCCTTTTATTCTTTTCCGTTGTGTTACACGTCTAGATTTATTATTAGAACCTATTGATTACTTACAGCTGGTTGCCCTGTCCATTAGGTACGTCATCAATGTGGTGGGTCATCTTACCAAGGCACTGTCGTATCCTAGGATAGAGACGCCGTCGTTACCCGATGAATTCCAACCTAACACCTTCCCCTCTGGCAACAGTGCGTGCAGTGGGCCCCGTAGGCCTGTTGAACCCGGGGAATAGGGAAAGGAAGGGAATAGGTAGGTGACAGCCGCCGTTATTTCTCCTATGCCATCCTATTCTGCTGGAAAATCCGCTGCAACTACCTCTAGGGTCGAGAGCATCGGCTGGAACGAGGGAGCCCCAGCCCCGCATCCTCAATTCCCAAAGAGCAGAGAATCACACTTCCTCTCTTCTGCAGGATTTCCCCTGCCACCATAAGGTTTCCTCTCATTCCTGAAGTCAAATGAATATACTTCAAATATGCCAGTTCACTCACGGCAACCTTACGGGAGACCCATGTATCGCAGGACGGATGTCAGATATTTCTGAGAAACAACAGGCGACACAAGAAAAGGAACTCACCCCTATTATCGCAACTGAAAAGGAACGCGGGAAGGAACTCGCAACTGGAAATTATTACGTGGATAGGGCTTTGATGCAACTTTTTGTTCATAAAATGTTCGCGAGGAAATAATTCATAGTGTCGTAGGTTGATTTAGTTGGCTATTTTTTGTAACGTCTTCCCTAACTTGATTTCGTCCATCATTATGCCTTTTAGTAGTGGAGTTTTTCGCTCCGTGTAGGTATACTATATTATTTTTTTAAATGTGAAAATTGGGAGTTTTTAGTTGCTAACGCTTTGGCTGTTATTCCAAGGCAGCGACCCGACATGGTTTGATAGTTGCTCTTTATGGCGAAGTTTTTAATATTTATTTAATAGTTTTATATTTATTTAACACCACCTTTGAGTGTTATATTTTTCTGAAACCGCGAACAAAAATTTTGCATTGAGGGTCACGAGTATTCAAAGGACGCATATTTTAAGGAAGGTAAATCAACAACTCACTTTAATGGTTTAAATTTTTAATTCGCATCCTCTGTTCATTTAAAAGTATTGGCTTCTTGGGGAAGATAAATGGAAATATTGAATAAGATCAAACCAAGTCCGATTAATAGGTGAAATTTGAATCATTTCGCGTGGTTTACTCAGCGATTTTATTTCTTATGTCAACAATTCCACAGGTTTTCAAGTATAGGCGTGGTGCCACCTATTTTCTATTTCTTCCCTTTTTCTGAAGTAATAGAAATATAACTAGGTTTATTCTTTACATAAGAGGAGAATGGTGTGAATCTTGAGAGTGAATTTTTGATCACTTTATTAGCTTTTTCGTATCGTTAATCTGCCAGTTGAGATATGGTTTTGATGGGTACAAGCTACCAAATGGTACAGCGATATTTCCTTGTCTCTGACAACAAAACGCAACCCAACATCCTACCCTACAACAGGCCTCTCCTCATCTCCGCATACTTCCTTCCTCTCTTCATCCCGTCCAATATCCCTATACTATTCCTATCGCTACTTTCTCGTTTACCTAACATTCACCCCTCTACTATAGTCTTCAACATCCCACTGCCGATCAATACACCCTTCATTTATTTTTCCTATCTCCTTAAGATTTCTCCCAACAAACCCCTCTCCTCACCCATCATACCTAGTACTTCCTCATTTGTTTCCTTTCGGTCCATTTCACCTTCTCCATTCTTCTCCACACCCACATCTCCAAAACCTCCAATCAACGTCTATTATCCAGCTTTAATGACCATGTTTCCGCGCCATACATAACTACACTCCATATCAAAGTTTTAACGAGCTTTTTCTTAACATCTAGAACGTTTCTGTAATCAATTCCTTCCTCCTTGTGAAAGCTTCTTTGCATAACGCAATACTTCTCTCTAAGTACTAAGTAAACTGTTCAACCTGCTCTAGTTTTTACACTTTTTATATATCCCTAACGTAGTCGCTAACTTCTACATTTTTTTAAACTTGCACCTACGAGACAGACATACGGGAATTTTATGGACCTTGTTGCATTTTAAAGTTTCTAAATATTTGTCTGCATTTATTTAAAAACAAACCTTTGCGTCACCTTCATCCCGATTGACTAACTGCTTCCTTTGCCTAGTTTTTGCACCTAGTTTTACGTACTTTGCCCTGGCAGCTTAAGTCTTTATCAGAAATCTTAATAAGGCTTCATAAATTGGATTTAGTTAACGTTATCAAAAGTCCTCATTAAAGTTTGGTTGGGCTGGCCAGCTTCCCAGGAGCGGATGCGGACTCTGATCACAATTTAGTTGTTACGAAGTGTAGCGCCCGTTTCAAAAAGGTAAGGCAGGGGAGGCGGGTTGGTAAATGGTATTTAAAAGCATTAACTGGATGGACAAGGAAGGGGTATGATGGAAATGCTGCTGCTGGTTGAATCAGCACGGTGTCCCAGAGTTTTTGTAGAAATGAGAGCGATTCTGTGATCGAATAGGACGAAGGGAAAAAGGAAGCTGTTGAAGCCATATAAGTTTTATTAAATCGTTCAGAAAAGAAGCCAGGGCAGAATATTGCTTCCAGGGATTTGCATTCAAGGGTATTGAAGAGATTTGTCATTTGGGAAAGATATTTTCTCTTAATAATACACACAATTCTAAAGGGGCATAGCATGTTAGAAATTTTATTTTTTTCAAAAATCCTTTTTACAAGCATTATCATTAATTTAAACTTCTTTATATTGATATCTCTTTAAATTACGTTCGGTTACGAATTTATATTCCTTAAATCGTATCCTATTGGAGACATATTCCGCTTTTTGCATGTTAATTTGTTTGGCCTATGTTTTTTAGAATTCCAAATACGTATCCTTGATTGCGAGGCGTGGTTAGAGTGAGCTGAAGTTTACCTTTCGGTTTAAGATATCGATTTTTGGTTTAGGTAATTACCTAAACCCTCTCACCGTATTAATAATAATGAAATTAATGGTAATCCACTATCGGTTTATTTGGGCATTTTCATAAGGTGATGCACGGAGGTGTAAAAGGATTTCATATGCCATTTGACTTGGTAGCTGGTCCATCTGTCAGCTTCTTCATTAATACGTGGAGAGAACTTCGGTCGGAGTGCACCCTCCGTCGGATGGGGCTAGCCGTAGATTCTGGACCCGCCAACGCCTCCTGTTAAAGGGAGGCAGGCTAATGGCGATTCCGGATTTCTCCCATCGCCCATAACCCCATCACCATATAAGGTCAAGGTCTTCGCTAATAAACCACCCACACCCAGTAGGGAAAAAAAAGTCAGCCTCAGCTGTCGATTTCTCTCTATGACTAACTGCTTCTTAACTCGTGCTGGTCAATAAAGTACGGGAACTTTGAGAGTGTAATTGAGGTGCTACAGTGTTTTACCAGAGAACACGGGGACAGATTCTCGTATATTGATCCATTCGACATAATAACATAAATACTCAGCGATCCACCAAAAAGATGTGTGGCAGGGGGTGCAAGCTCAGGGTAGGAGGGGTAAATCATAAAAGGGGGAATATGGGAGAGGAAGGGAAAAGGGAAAAATAGTTAACAAAAATAATATCAAATGAAGTGCAAATTTGTATGCATGCTGGAGAAAGACTGAATTCAAAGCAAGGGTTAATTCAGCTAGTGATTTAGTAATTTTTTATGGAAAAAAATTAATAAAAATGAACCAAAACTGACAGGGCTCCAGTGCAATAAACAAAACCTGCGATTATTGATTAGTATTAAACGATGCGTTCATATGCGATAGCAGGCTGACAGCTAATGCAGACATGCATGTAGATCACAAAAAAATGAACTTCAGACACACTCCTGATGGCATGTGGAAATAACATTCCCCCTCAACACGCATGCATAGGTTTGAGGTCGTTATACAGGTATACCTGTATTCACCCAGTGTATTCCGAGAAGCGGGAGTATGGAGGCGTCTTATGTCAATATGCGAGTTAAACAGCGGTCGTTATCGAATTTTTAACTGCTGAAAAAGTGACTTCTACTAAGATTCATAGTCGTTTAAAGGCTGTTTATGGTGACGATGCTATTGATTGGTCTACTGTAAATCGATGGGTAGTAAAATGCCTTGTTTGCGAGCCTGGAAAAGCCATAATTGGTGACGAAACACGAGGCGAACGTAAGATCATTGCCACAGACGATAAACATCGCAAAATCGTCGAAGATTTGATTCAAAATGACCGGTGAATCACTCAAAAGCGTATCTCAAACCATATTGGAATGAGTTTGTCGTGTTAAAAGCAGCCTGGCGCCAATAATCTTGCAACATGACAACGCTCGTCCACACACCTCGCGCGCAACTGGAGAGTATCTGCGAAACCTGAACTTTGAACCGATTCCACACCCTCCTTATTCCCCCGATCTTGCGTCTTACGATTTGTTTCCCTCTACTCTAGAGACCTCAAGGGCAATCATTATTCCCCGGACGATGAGGTGAAGGCAGCTGTCAAGTCCTGGATTCGAGAAAAGTCGGAAGAGTTTTTCAGTGACGAAATGAAAAAAAATTGTTACACGTTGGTAGAAATGTGTTAGCCTTAACGGTGACTATGTGGAAAAGTAAATATATGATTTTGAAACTCTAGAATTGTACTTTAATGTACTTTATTCCCGATCTTGCTACTTGTTTTTGTTTATGGTTTACAAGCAAGTATGCATTACTTCTCACCCTACCCTCGTATCTCCAGGAAATAGATGTGCAAGTGAGACTTCTAAATGTGGCACGCTTGTTCTCTCGTCCACACCTCGTTATAGTATCAGGGTTTTGTTTGATATCGAGCAAAGCGGTGAGACGCCATCGCCAACAGAGCACCGATAGCACCGGAGCTTTCATTCCGAGTAAGAGATTTCGATTAGAGTCAAATTTTTCTTCTCACGTTTAACGACATTTTAGATTACTGGGAGTTTGAGGGAAAACGAAAGAAAGGCAATGGAGTTTCATTAAAATGCGCTTGAAGGTTAAAAGAATGCCTATTCGTTATCTTCTGATCGATATGATTAGAATAATTAGGTAAAAATCTCAATGTCTAAAAAGGTATGGACTGTAGATGGGCACAATCATAATATTAACCAATATATCCGTACGGAGCCTACCAAATATGGTGGAGTTTGTATCGTGCCCAACGTTGCCAACGAAGAATTTATTAAAAGCAAGTAAAAATATTGAATTGTGATTTTTTACATTTGATGATCAATTATGCTTTTAAGTTCTTCGAAATAATTACGAAATCAATTTGTAGGAATTTGCGTCCAAATTTGAATTAGTAAGTAAATGAAATGTCAATTTTGGCGCTAAATGACTTCGTAGCTGTTGTCGTGGCGAAACTCTGCGGAGAGTCGTCTATAAACGGGAGTTAGAATTTCATCTCCATGAAATGGACAATTAATAATTTATATAAATCAGAAATAAAGAAGAAAATGTAATTTTTTTAAGTGCTTGAAGGATAAAACTAAGTCTCAAGAATTTTAAATTGCAATGATTTTGCAGAAATGAAGTAACTGTTTTTTAACTATTTTCCTGGCATGGAAAATGAGGAAATCGAAATTATTCTTCTGAACAAATACGTTTCACTGCGATTTTCAGCCATGTGCTCTCTATGATTTTATTACAGCTTCAATTATAGGATTCAGTTCATCCTTATTCGTATAAATACAACACTGGTGCGATATTTGGCAGTTAGAATTAAAATTAAAAAAAGTGCGTGGTCAACATTTTTGGAAACAGAGCAATTCCTTCACGAATGCCTACCTCATCGTGAACACCAATATGGAATGTCTAGACTCAATTAAACACCCAGGCGTTACCCTCACTCACGACCTCTCTTGGATGAAACACATACTGGGAGGTACTGGACAAGATAACCAAAAATAGGATTTATTAGAAGAGTACTGGAAAAATGTAATGAAAATGTAAAAGAGAGAAGTTAACTCTCCCTGGTTAGACCTAATTTAGAATATGCTGCAAGTATATGGGATCGTCACGAAGTTGCATTGATTGCCGATTTGGATCGCGTGCACTGTAGAGTTACATTGGTAAAATTTTGTTATAATGGGCTTATTAGCGTATCCAAAATATCGGAGGAGGTATGCAGTGAATCACTCTCGGATCGAAGGTTACATTACAGATTAAATCTCTTGCATAAAGTGGAAGGATGTTTATTTAGCATTGATGTTGAATATGTTTTATTATTCTTCATCGTACTGCGGTCTGAAAGACCATGTCAATAAAATGAGAGAGATCAAGTTCAGAAGAGATAGATTTGAGTCCATCTTTTCCACGAATGATAGGGATCATAATAACGCTGTCCGACCACGGAAGGGTCATGCTCGGGTTAAAACTATTCTAGTATTTATTCACTCCCTACCACACACCCTAGCGGTAGCTTGCATGGTACATGAATAAATAAAAATAAATAATTAGTATGGGTCCCGGAAACACGAAGAACTGACCAAAAATACGTAAATATTGATTTATATTCTAGATAAAATTTCCAGTCAGCTTGGAAATGGAATGTTTAATTTGTGTGGCCTGAGAGTGACGGTGGCTGGTGGTTCTCTTTCGCTTAGAATTCCATCTTCAAAATTTGTGCCAAAAATAGCACTTACCCTTATGGTATTTTTTATCTCGTCTCTATGCGTTTGTCATTCCAGTTAAAATCCCGATAAATTAAATAATGTGCATCGTATCACATTGACGTATTGAGTTCAATATTCTATTGGGAAATTCCGTAAATAACTTCAAAGGAATTTCTGCTACTTGACGCTTGAATACACTTTTACATGTGGTTAATATCAATAGCAAAAATAACCACGCTAAACTTACATTTGAAAACATCTCTCTTTCTCTCAAATTATGAACTAGAAGCCATAGTCCGTATCGCACGCCCGTATCGCGCTATATCTAATTGTTTTTGAAATATGAAATTGGGAAACGATCCACAGACGGAGGGAACCATTGAGGAGGGAGACATTTTACCGTTAACGTTGGAAGCGTTGAATATAGGATTATTGCAGAATTACCCTTTTTCATGTGTGATTGAAGTTGATACATGATATTTCAATCATTGAAATCAGAAAGGAGAAAGTAATGCCTATGATCGAGGCGTTCTCTCACACCCCGAAATTTTGGGGGCTTCAAAGGAACAAGATATTGTGACGAAATACCGTGCATACAATATCACAGGTATTCGTAGTCGTGAGCGAAGCGCCACAGTCCTCGAGGTTAAAGGCAACTTTAAACACTAAGGGTGTTTTACCTTTGAAAAATTACAAGCAACTGCGGAACATGCCACAACAGTAACTTTAAACGGAGTCATCCGCTAAGTGTGCATTACAATGCAACAATTTCAGAGTGTGAAAATTATTCACCTTAACCGGGATACGAACCCAGATCCCTAGATGTCCGGCTGACTACTTTAAGCTAACGAGGAATCCTATTACACTCCAAAATTTTGACGCTTCGATAGCTAAACTGGCTAGATCACTCGGCCAGTCATCGAGGGACCCGGGTTCGAGTCCTAGCCAAGGTAAATGATGTTAACATTTTAAAATTATTTCATTGTATTATTATGTTAATTTTTAGCTGTTTATATACCTGAAATTCATTGAGTTATTCTTCAAGTGGAATCCACATACTAATGGCCTCTTTCGGCCAAATGTTCGGGTTAATTATAGGCAACGTTTTTAAAAACTGATTTGGAAGAATATCAGTATTCAAAAAGGGAAACGGATATAGACGCAAAAAATTGGATTTTAAATCTGGGTCGGAAATTTTTTATGCGATTACTTTGCCATTATTTGTTTGATTGCCATTTTTGCAAAGTCTTCTTTCACGAATTCCGATTCTATCTTCCCCTGAGCTGAACTATTACTCAACACGTATATATACCTAACCAAATAGTTAATCGTGCAGAGACCAATTTAATGGTAATTATCCATGACGAATAAGGAAAAAATAAATATTTGTAATTCCATATATTTATTTGTGGAATAACAAAGTTTTAATTTGACGTTACTTACCCGAGGACACTCAAAAATCTGAGGAGTTATCACGTATTCTAGCACCTACCTGTCAAACGTGCTGGTATTTTTCCCCTTTTCCTTAGGCAGTTTATGTTTTTGTTATTCTTTGCGCAATATAATGGAAATAAAATTTATGGATAGCAATATTTTTTTATGATTTGCGTGTCTCTGTACCAGTGGCAATGGTTTCTTTAACCTCAAATTTCACAAGTCAGTTTTAATTTCTTAAAATACCATACGTGTTTCAAAACTAACAGGCTGTTTTGTACGGGATATTACCATGGCCCTTCACGCACTGTTACTGGTGTGGATGCATACCACTGCCCCACACAATGGCGGCGGCTTGCAGTGTTTAGTTGGGATGTAGATGAAATCTGAGTTTTAATTAAAATTTCTGTGAGGGAATTCGTATGTTCCACGTAGACAACGTTCGGAACATTCCAAGCTTGTTTTATTTATTTTATTTATATATACCCTGCAAGCCACCGCCATGGTGTGTAGCAGGGGGTGTATACACACTAGACTAAAGTTTACCCGAACATGGCCCTACCACGGTCGAAAAATGTTATTATCGTTCATGGAAAAAATGACGTCTTAAATCTATATGTTCTACACTTAATCTCTGTAGTTTAACTGAAACGGTCTCTTCTACCGTTGTACGATGGGGTGGTTACACATTTTCAACATCACTGCCTGAGAGACGTCCTTCCAAATTATGCAAGAGCTTCAATCTGTAATTCAAACTTCGCTCCGTGAGTGATTCCCAGCATAGCTGCTCTGATATTTTGGTTACGCTACTAAGTTTATCATAACAAATCTAGCTCCTCTACGCTACGCGCTCTCTCTCGAAATAAGAATATATTGAACAAAAAGCGCAAGTTGTGTCTTGCAGGACCTACCTCTTCGGAAACCGTGTTGATTTTTCATTAATAACTCCTCATTATCGAGGTGTCTCACGATCGAACTAGCGACCATATGTTTCATAGCCTTACACGAATTGGATGTGAGGGAAATAGGCCTGTAATTACCCTGTTCCTCCTTGTCTTCTTCTTTAAATATTGGTGTTACGTTGGCGTTTCCCGATCTCTGGGAACCTTATGATCTACCAGCGACTTCTTAAATATTATTTCTAGGTACAGCGTAATTTCCGAAGCAAGATCCTTAAATAAACGAGCGGGTATTTCATCGGGGCTGGAGGATTTATTAGGCTTAATTTAAAGGATTATTCCATTAAATGGCGTTTCAATTTTTGGCATTGGTTGATCAGTACGATTTGGTAAGCTATTGGAGATACTATATTCTTTAAAATATTGGTGAAGACATCTTGAAAGAAGGCATTTAATTAGTTAACCTTTTCCAAACTGGTGGTTTCTCTTTCGCATTTATCATTTTTGGGTGAATTGACAGTTGACTTATTTCTTTTAATTTCTCTGACGTATGACCAAATTGCTTTAGAATTGTCTTTCTAATTTTCTGCTTACCTTTTTCTTTTGAATTTCCTTAACGGTTTGCGAAATTTTTGTTTGGAATTCGCTCTAGATATCTTATAACTATAAGTGATCTCATTCTCTTTGTCGCTAGAGATATCATCCCTAATATTTTTCTTTATGGCGTGACATAGCCTTTTACGTTGTAATATTTTTCTAACATCCTTGTTGTACCATATAGGTTCCGTGCTATCTTTTATAAATACACTGGGAATGAACTTGTTGACTGCTAAGCGCATGATCTCAAAGAATTGATTCCACGCTCTACGTGTCCTCAGTATATCGTTTTTTACTATCTTTCTCAAAACTAGCAAATTGATACTGTAGCCCATAATTTTGACTATTTTAGTCCCCTTCCTTAAACAAAAATTTAAATAAATATTTTAAATTAAATGACTCCTCAAGGTTTGGCCCGAAGATTTTCTGACAGTGGAATGGTAATTTTTATTTCTATGGCCAAAATACTGTCGTACAAACACAAAAGTTGTTTAAATTGTATTTAGTCAATTGACCATTGAGCTAGGCACCAAATTTCGGATACGTACCTTATTGAGTCTCCTTTTTTTTAACTGGTGACTGATTCGATAAGGGAGTAGATTTCGAATAGCGTTCCATCGACGCTGGCCAATTGGCTGTAAGAGTTCTGGATGTATGGGTATGATTTGATCAAGTTCTTTGTGGGCAAGTCGTCGAAATCGAGGAGCCTTGGTTGGCGAAGGTAAAAGAGTCATTCGTTCCCACGTTAACATCCCTTCTCCCCTTCCGAAACCATCCGGGATGCATACCTCCCCTTTTCTCTCTCCACCTCGCCATTCCAACCTCTTCCTTCCGAAACGGCCACAGCGGGAGGGAGATGATATCGATTGTCCCGCACATGTTTCCCTTTCTTTTTACTTTTTTACGGAGAGTCCGTCGTATCTCAGTTCCCCTCCCCCGTGGACTTCCGCCTTGCCGCCCGCAGTGCATAGGTAGGCGCTCCAAATGCGAGTCCTCGCGTCGTAGTATTCACACTCCAGTGCCCTCTCGTCCACTGGAGCGGACTAGGAGGATTTTCCCTTCACAGAAATCTCGCTCGAGTCCTCCGTTCTCTCTTTTTCCCAGTGCGCAATATTCTTCTCTCGCAAGAAATCGTCGTTCGGTGAGTGAGCGATTGTGTTCCGTGGCTTCCGCGCCGCGTCCTTCGGGTCGAAAGAAGCCAACCACTTAGGGTTCCTCAACTCACTCTCTCCTAATTAGAGGTGGGCATTTGCGGGGAGTTTGAAGCATAAAAGTACTCTCGGTAAAACGCAGCTTATTTTTTAATCACTGTAGTCAATTATAATATTAGTAGTAATGCAAAATATTAAGTGAGTTATATTCATTATTTTCATACAATGCAAGTTAATATACTCTTTACCTTCCCCAAGTACTATTTTATTAAGTTCAGCTAGTGCTAACGGATTTGTGAATGAGACGTGTTAGAACTTAATAGAAGATGCAACCATAGTTACATCTACATAAATATCTCGCAATCCACGGAAAAGATGCATGGCAGGGGGTGCAAACACTTATTGGGATGGATGACAAAATGATGAAGTAGAGGATTGGTTAAAAATAAAAAGAGACGTTTCAGGCGTGATATGGTGGAATATCATGATTAATTAAAATTGGTAATTTTCCACAAAAAAAAATTTAATGCGACCGGTTTCGATGTAACTACATCATCTTTTGGTAACAGTCATAACTCAGTGTCTAGTATATATGCTGAAAAGCAAGTAAGGGGAGGGTAGTGGAAAATGGGGGGAAGAGGCGGGGGAGGTGGAAAGCCGCGTGGATGACATGTGAGTGGGGGAGGAGGAAAAGGTGCGTCTCCCCTCCTCTCTATCACCTTCCCTCGACGTACCTGTGACCAGTGATCCCTTGTCCTTAACCATTGGAATTTCCCCCCATCCCCCTGTGCAACCTCTGACCAGGTTTTCCCGAAGAAGACGGGAAGCCTTGTGCCCCTTCCCTCTTTCTTCACGACGATGTGGGAAGGCTCAACGCTGCGGGACACCTCCCACCTCACCCCCCCCCCACTCTCTCGTCGACATTTGCAGGTGAAATCCCTACTCCACCCATCCCTAAACCCTCGCTAGGGCATAATAGACAGTGATCCCAAATCTTTACCCCCTTTTCACACACTTCTGTGAGCATCGATACCTTGCGCCCAGTCAACAAGAGAAGTAAACCCCGATCTCATCCCCTTTCTCCACGGCCCTAGGAGCATGGCTCCGAAGGATCACCCTCAACGAGACACCCCCTCCATCTACCCTTGAGGTTTTACTTCGGACTGTTTTGTCTTCCTCACCCCTTTCTCCTCCCCCGCACCTTTTTCCCCTCCCCCACTCATATATCGCCCACGTGGCTCTCCACCTCCCCTCCCTCTTCCCCCCATTTTCCACTACCCTCACCTTATTCGCTTGTCAGCATATATTCCCCCCATTTCCCTACATATTCTGACTGAGTTGTGACTGTTGCCAGAAGATGAGGTAGTTGCATCGAAACCGGTCATATTAAAATTTTATTTTGTGGAAAATTTGCCAATTTTAATTAAATACAGAAATGGTGTGTGAATGGTTAGGAAGAGGGAAAAGCACTCTCTAAAAATCCCTGAAGAGATGTGTAAATACGAGTACATAGACACGCTGGCGGAGATCATAGTTCTAAGCAATTGTTAACCCACTAAAATCTTTTTTGATACTCAAAAAAGGAAGGAATAAAAATGGGCCTCACAATCATAGCGCAAGTTTATGGTAATGGTATCATTAATGGTTGCAGATTCATTGCCTTCGTAATGAACTAAAACCTTTTCCTTTAATCTTTTCAGTTCGTATTGCAAAAGCTTCAAATTTCCGATAATTCTTAGGACTTCTTTGAGAAGGAAGTCCTGCCAAATTGGTTGAGGGGCTCATAGATGAAAGCTATTCTATGCAGTGTCTAATCCTCAGTGAAGTGGCTGGAAATGTGTGACCCCAGTGAGGTGTCAATTTAAAATGATGGTGTTACGTCAACAACATTATTGAGTAAGGCAACAGAAGAAATACTTAAGTTATTTTTTCCATGAATCAATGATTGACGCAAATTTATGCCTTAGGACCTGGATTTAATCCCTCTGGGACAGTCGTTGTTCTCGCCACTAGGAGACCCAGACTCCGCGGGCGCCATCGCATGAAACCATTCTTCAACCGATTAGACGGATGTGTGAAAGAGGGCACGTTAAGGAGGACCAGGAAGGCTTGGATGGCGTGGAGGACAGAGTATTTGGAAAGCATTGAGAGAGAAATAGAAGACACAAGGTTTATTTGACTGATATCGATAATCACGATGTTTACTGAAGCGAGAGTAATTTTGGATCAGATTTTAGCCGGGGTTCAATTCGAAATATCCGCAGTACTGAACAGGAATCTGGGGAGAAATCAAGTGATTAGAACAGGTGCGTGATAAAAACAAGCCCGAAGACCCGGTCGATTAGCGCTCTTAAAGCCAAATAGTCAGTGAGAGAAAGAAGTAGATAGTTAATATAATCTGTAAAGAGCAATTATTTATAACATACCACAAAGCTTAAAGTTTGAAATTTATAAAGCTTAGAAAGGGCAGGTAAATGTAAAAGCGGTTTATTGATGGTTAAAATAGAACACAAAGAAAGAAATGCCTAATAAATCGCTGTGTCTCCACAATAATGAAAATTGTGGAATAAAGATGGGCAGACCTTGGAAAAGGAAAAGAAAAATGTAAAGAGGACAAATTGAGTGGCTTCAGGTGTGATGTGGTGGAAGTCAAACATAATGAATAACTGATCGTAGCACTTTTCCACTTGATAGAATTTATTATACGACTGGGTTTTGAAGTATTACATCATCATCAGGTGATCAATTAATTTGGAGTATAGGAGAGAGACGGAAATTAAACCAATGAACCAATTTTCAACCAATCTTTGAAATGAAATCATGGATACAGGAAAAGTTTGTGGGCTGATAAAAAAATGCTTCCGGATTTAAGAAATGAAATACTTTCGAGATAATGCAGTACTTGATAGGTGGAATGGAAATAAGAAAGTAGACTGAAAAGATAGGTGAAAACAAGAAAAAGACTACTCGAAGTCGTTTGCAGAATTTACAGTTAAGAGGATTTTTCCCAATTTGGTGTCAAGTGACTGCCAGACTTGACCATTAGGGCAGTTTTTATCCAAAAATAGTAAAGAAGCAGTAGAAATGCATTGTTACTCTACATATTGAACAGAACATTGACTACGCTTTCATAAATATACAACTAAGATTGCATTGAGAGCCATCAAAAGTAGGTCTCTTAAGTGAGCAAGCGACTTTCAAGGCATATAGATCAGTTAGGGTTGAGAAAGAATAAAGGCACACTGGCCTTCATTGCAGTAATGAGATATTTAATAGAAAGGAATATAGCATGCAATCAGAGTGAGAAGTATTGACAAATTAATGGGAACACATGTATTGTTGGAGTACACAAGGAGGATATGCGTGTGAGGGTTTTTGAAACCTTCAAATTATGAATACGGTATGGGTTATGGCAGAAAAGGAAGAATGGAGAAGAGCAGTGATAGGCAGGGGAGTAAGTCCGGATTAACGGCCATCACCATTACTTTGAAAAATTATATTTCGAAGAGACATCAAAGCGTGGGAAGTGCATGAGTTTGAAAAAACGAGAGAAGTGATGCTAACGGCATTCATAATCATTATTGCAATCACTAGTCGGGGATTCAAGGAACTGCAGATATGATTTAGTGCTCCAAGGGCTCGAGAAAAATGGAGTAAAGATGAGGGACTTCAAACCCAAAGAACTTTAATTTCATAATCAAGAATTCAGGAGGCTAAGGGAGTTAACTAGAACAGGTGGAACGGATCAGGCATTTACCCAGGGATGCTCGTATTTTTGAGTTACGTAAATGGGCATATCAGTCGGGAAGTTAGGAGAAGAATTGAACTCCTCTTCATGCATTTGCAAAGAGAAAGTAACTATTTAAAGGCGCTTAGGTAAAGTCTAGTAAAGTCTTGAATATGAAGCGTAAGGCTTTATGAATCCGAAAACTAGTCCTTGAGGAAAGAGGATGATCGTAGATTTGAGAAGTTTGAGTCGTGAGTCTCCAGAAGAAAAGAGAAAATAAGTTGGACAGTGAGGAAGACGAATAAGGAAGTTCAAAAAAATGTGTTAAAAAATAATGAGGATTTTAATTTTTCCGACCACAAAATTTATTTATTCTTATACATTGATGTGGTCACCTTCAAAGTAATCCCCATCGGAGATTATACACTTGTGTCAGCGCTTCTTCCAATCCCCGAAACACTTCTCAAATTCAATCTTTGAGATAGCCTTTAGTTCTTTCGGTGATGCGCTCATCTACGGCTGTAAAACGACGGCCCTTCAAGGTTCTCTTAACTTTTGAAAGTAGGAAAAAGTCACCCGGAGCCATATCTGGCGAATATGGAGGCTGGGGCATCGTTATATTATTGTTTTTGGCCAAAAATTTACGAAAAAACTATGAAGTGTGACCTGGTGCATTATCGTTGTGTAAAAGCCATGAATTGTTTTTCCACAGATCTGGGCGTTTTTTTCGGATTGCTTCACGCAAACGGCGTTGAAATTGTAGGTAGTACTTTTTATTGACCGTTTGACCTGGCGGCAGGAATTCATGATGCACTATTCCATTAAAATCGAAGAACACAGTGAGCAGAACCTTCACGTTCGACCGCACTTGTCAAGCCTTTTTCGGTTTTGGCGAGCTAGAATGCCTCCCCTGGGATGATTGAGCCTTAGTTTCAACGTCATATCATAAACCCATGTTTTGTCACCTGTTATAATAGCACGTTTCAGTAATTCTGGATCATCATTTACTCCATTTAGTGGCTCCTGAGCAACTTCCATTCGCCACTGTTTTTGTTCAAAATTCAACAATTTTGGAAAAAATTTTATCGCCACGCATTTCATACCCCAAAAAATTGGAAAAAATGTCATGACATGATCCAATCAATATGCCAACATCATCAGCGACCGACCTCTCTAATTGTGATTTGGCGATCGTTCATAACCATTTTTTTCACTTTTTCCACGTTTTCATCGAATCTTGATGTGCTAGGGCGTCCAGGGCGTTCGTCATCTTCAAGGTCTTCACAGCCTTCTTGGAAACGCTTATACCACTCGTAAACTCTTGATTTACTCATAGCAGACTCACCATAAGCCTTTGTTAACATTTCACACACACTTTATTTCATTTTTTACGCAAAATTTGATGATACAAATTCTTTGATCCATTTCTTTTTACAAACGACAATCGCCGAGCTCATAAAACACGCCTAACCTTAGTGGCTGTCACAGACAAAGTCCACAATGAAAACAGCTGAAAGTTTGATCATGCTTCAGGGCCATGTTTACCAACCTAATAAAACAATGTTTGACAATCGGACTTTCCAAGCCCGCGAAATATTCCTACTCCATATTCGCCAGACATGGCTCCGTGTGACTTTTTCCTATTTCCAAAAATTAAGAGAACCTTGAAGGGCCGTCGTTTTACAGCCGTAGATGACATTAAAAGCGCATCACTGAAAGAACTAAAGGCCCTCTCAAAGATTGAGAAAAAAAGATTTGAGAAGTGTTTCGGGGATTGGAAGAAGTGCTGGCACAAGTGCATAATCTCCAATGGTGACTACTTTGAAGGTGACAACATTAATGTAAAAGAATAAATATATAGTATATTATTGTCCGAAAAGTTTAAATTCCCTTTAATTGTTGAACACATCTCGTGCATATATGTTTATATATATATATTTATTTATTTATATGATTTCTTCGAAGTAACACGGAGGTGTCAAATAAAAAACTTAGACAGCCACACACAACATGAGAACATATAAAAGGAACACTCACACGTTACATCTTGATAACTTCGACGGACTCGAACTCCGTCTTCTTCGGAAGGCCTAACTAATCTTCTTATATTTATTAATCAGAGGAAAAATAAACACCAGGACAGAAGACGTAGAAGAAGATGAAAGTAGTAGTAAAATAAAAGGGTAGGAAGAAGCGTAGTCAACATAGAGCAAGCAACTGATAGAATTTTACTCGTAGAGATTAAAGCAGAGCTGACGAACTTGATCATTGTTCAGGTATACATGCCACCGAGCACCCACAAGGAGGAAGAAGTCGATAGGATGCACGATGAGTTAGAGGATATAATCATGTGTGTGTTCCTGTAGGGAAACATTTGATAGTGATGAGGGATTGGAATGCGACGGTAGGCGATGGGAGAGATGGTGATGAGGTGGGGGACTACGGCTTAGGCACGAGGAATGAACGCGGGGAGAAATCAATTGAATTCTGAGGCTTGAGAAGAGCTGGAGGTGGGAGTGAAAGTTGGAGGGGAGTTCGTAAAAGCATTATGGTTTGCTGATGACCAGTCTTTGGTTTGTCAGTCGGCCAAGGGTGTTGCAAGCATTGCTGAGTTAATTGGAAATTCAGTGCAATAGATATGGGATGAGAATCAATATTAATAAAACAAAGGTTATGCGGTTTTCAAGAAAGAAAAAGGCTAAGCTAAATATTAAAATAGGCGGGGAAAGAATGGAGCAGGTAGAACAATTCACGTATCTCGGAAGTGTTTTGGACCAACGTGGTCAAAGTAGTAGGACGTAAAGAGAATAATTGCGCTAGGCAGAGAGGCTTTCACAAGGAGGAAATAGCTAATGAGGGGGACGTTGAGTAGGGATGCTAAGAAAAGACTCGTAAAAACTCTGATATGGAGGGTAGCTATGTACGGCGCGGAGACGTGGTCGCTGAAGCAGGAGGATAGACGTAGATTGGAGGCTTTTGAAATGTGGGTGTGGAGAAGAATGGAGAAGGTGAAATGGACCGAAAGGAAAACAAATGAGGAAGTACAGGAGACGGTGGGCGAGGAGAGGGGTTTGTTGAGAGAAATCCTATGGAGGCAGGAAAAATGGATGAAAGGCGTATTGAGCGGCAGTGGGATGTTGAAGACGGTGATAGAAGGGAGAATGTTGGCCAAACGAGGAAGATTCAGCAACAGGATAGGTATGTTCGGCGGGATGAAGGGAGGAAAGAAGTACACAGAGATGAACAGGGACCTGTTGTAGAGTAGATTGCTCGATTGTGTTTCGTTTGGAATCGCAAGTTAATTATGGGATATTTGTGCCCATCCAAAAACCTACCTTCATCGGTAGATTACCTTATAATAATAATAGTTCACATTAATTGTTGTGTCAGTTTTTTAGGAGAGCTAAAAAAAGTTCTATTTTCTGCTGTAATAATATCCGTTACTTCAGTGATCATTTTGTAGGTTTGTTGTCATTTGCTGCTGGGTTGGAAGTCACCCTCATCTGCGGCTTTATGTGCATGCAATTTCTCCCTACCCTCAAAGTATGAAATTCCTACGTCCTGGAGTTAATGGACATTCCTTATGCCTGGTTCTTACGAAGATCTGGTATCCAGAAAATCCCATTCCATGGGATTTATGGGTGCGGCTGTCCAAAGACAACACACGGGATTTCAAACACTTGACTTTTCGGTCACTATCCCTTAATCTCACACGACTCCTACTTTAGACCCCCGTTGACTAGTTAGTCATAGATATAATATTGCACCCAGATCCTTGTATCGTAGAGGTCTTATCCATAAAAGCGTAAATAGGGCCCTGCCAACTAAGAGTGGAATGACCTCGCCTACCATCCTTCCGTATGATTGCCACATTTTTTCAGCTCACGAATGTTCTGCGGTAGTTAAGTTCCAGGAAGTTAGCGAAATAATTGGCGTATGCTTGATAAATACTCAAATCAATTTGTGGCTATTCCAGCTTAAGCAGCGTTCCAAACTGCAATTAAAGACCCTTCTAACCGTTTTTGATCCGACAGATGCTGCTACACTTCGCCACGAGTGTCTCCGTGTACCATCCCCTTTAATGGAATAAAGGGGAAATGCGGGTGTTTGCGAGGCGTGGGGCAGCGAGCGACTCACCAGTCACGCCGGTGGGCAAGTCCTCTCTCGGATAAACCATTGAAAGGGATCACACCACGAAACTTCAAAGTGGGTGATATAAGTATACTATATTAAGGCGTGCACCAAGTGACGTTTTCAGTATCCGTCGCTAGAGTAACTGAGATATCCACGAGGCTGGTTTTCTCCTCATCCACTCTGCTGCGTGTGAGTCCGTGGTGACAAACCGAGTAGCAATTGGTTTTTCCTCTCGAGGGCTCCTTTGGAGGGCATATTAATAATAAGAAAAGGCCCGTATTTTAACTAAATCGAGACTAAAACACTCCCATTCTCATTGAATGCATTCTTAACTTGGGCTATTCTTCGCTTGATGTCGGTCGAAGTTCTTACATCCCATGTTATGTTGCTACCGGTTGCATATCTTGTTCCTCGGTTTTTCCAGAATCCAAATTATTTTTCTAAGACGTTTTATTCCATTCTTCCTTCTATTCTTTGGAAAATTATCCGAGTAAGGATTTTTTATGCTTGAGTCAGCATACTCAACGTTCTGTATTCTTAATATTTATCTGTTTTCGGTATTCTTCGGTATTGCAATCATTATACTTTTCACAAAGTCTCCTGGAATATTTTCGCTTTTGTAGTTATCTTTGATTATTCCATAGAGAGAATCCTTCGCTTTCACCCCGAATGTGATTATTTCTCCGTTTATTTTGTCAACTCCTGGTGCCTTGTTGTTTCTCAGGTCTGCTACGGGTCTCTCGAATTCCTTTATTAATATCTACATCTACATAAATACCCTACGAGCCACCAAGAAAGGTGTGTGGCAGGGGGTGTAGCATAGAGGAGGAAAGGGTACGGGATGAGAGGGTTGGGGATTATTCAAATAGATAGGGGAAGGGGAGGGACCTGTAAGAAAAAAATGTATATATATTTATATATATCCACACGCAGTCCCTAACCTGTACGTCAATACTTATTGTAATGAACTGACTCCTGGGGGATTTCGACTACAAGCATTCTGGTCTCTTATCGTTCTAGGAAAAAAATGACATTTTAAACCTGTCAGTCTTGCAGTCTATCTCTCTAATCTTACATTCGTGATCCCTCCGACCGTAATACGTTGGGGTTCGTATTATATTCTTGATGTCATCGGAAAAGGGCCCATCTTTAAATGTTTTTAATAAGTTTAATCTATATTGTAAACGCCGCTGCGTAAAAGAATCCCAACCTAAATTGTCTATCAAAGTAGATACGCTGCTGCGTTGGTCATAACAATGTTTTATAATCCAACAATTTCAGAGAGTAAAAGACAAATCTAGCCCCCCTCCACTGAACTCGATCTAATTCCGAAATCAAATTTATATTTTGAGAATCCCATATACTGGCAGCATACTCTAGGTGGGGCCTGACCAAGGCAAGGAAATATCGTTCCTTTACTTTTTCGTCGCATTTACCCAGCACTCTTTTAACAAATCCCAATTTTTTATTAGCACGACCGCATATTTCTCGCATGTGTTTTCCCCAGGACTGATCGTGAGTAATTCCTACACCTAAGTATTTAAAGGAATCTACCCTCGCGATTTTGGTTTTTTTAAATTTTGTAACCATAAGGGGGGAATTACTCTTTTCCCAAAAAATTATTCTACGCATTTTTAAAAATTTAATTCCAATTGCCATGTATCGCACCAATTTTGAATTGCATCTAGGTCGTTGGCTAACACGACTCAGTCTTCGTGACTTCGAATGTCCCCATAAATTACTGCCTCATCAGCGAAAAGATGAAGCTTGCTATTAACTACAGTACTGAGGCCATTTATGTAAATGAGGAATAGGAGGGGGCCTATGCCACTTCCTTGTGGTACACCCGACGTGACCTTGACAGTATCGGATGATACACCGTTCAGGACGACTGTTTGGACACAATCACTTAAGAGTTGTTTAATCCAGTTAATAACACTCTCATGTATTCCATAAGTTTCCAATTTCGCGAGTAATTCGCAATGAGGGACTTTATTGAAAGCTTTATTAAAGCCTAGGATTATCGCATCAACAGGAATATTACTTTCACCGGAGTTCAATATATTATGTACAAAAAAGTGCGAGTTGAGTTTCGCAGGATCTACCCTTATGGACGCCGTGTTGGTTATTAATCAATAAATCTTGGCTATAGAGGTACCTCATTACGGAACTAACAATGATCCAAGAATCCTACAGGAAATGGAGGTGAGCGATATTGGCCTATACTTACTGGGGTCCTCCCTGTCTCCGTTTTTAAATGTGGGTGTTATAGAAGCTACCTTCCAACCGTTTGGCACGGTTTCTTCTGCTAATGATTTCTTAAATATTATATCAAGATAAGGGGCAATTTCAGACGACAGTTCTTTATACACGGGCACCGGTATTTCATCAGGCCCAGGAGATTTGTTGGGGTCGATGTTTTTAAGGAGTAACTCTATTCCGCGGGTGGAAAAATCGATTGCTTGCATAGATTACTGAAATGTTTTCGTAAGGTTCTCGGGTATATTATATGAGCATATGTTGAAAACAATTTGAAAGAATGAGTTTAATATGTTGGCTTTACCTAAACTATTCGTTACTTCATCCCCCTTTTCGTTATTCAATGAGTTTACAGTGGACTTTTTTCCTTGCACTTCCCTGACGTAGGACCGAAACATCTTTGGGCTATCGTTCAAATGTTCGCCTAGTTTTTCCCATTTGAATTCCGCTAGCGCCTTCCGGAAGGCCGGAAGGCGTGGACCTAGACGTTCTGTAGTTCTATATGGTTTCGTTGATTTTATCAGGAGAGGATTCTTTAACTGCGTATTTCAATCTGGCATGTACACCCTTTGCCGCCTAAGTGATTTCCGTACTTCAGAATTGCACCACCGGGGTTCCTTATTCTCTTTTATATATTTACTAGGCATAAATCTCTGTATTTCTGAACGTGTTATCGCAAAAAAATTATTCCAAGTATCCTCGACACTACTAGTTTTGCTCAATTCGTCAAATATAAAAAAGGAACGTTTTAATTCACATTTTAAGCCATCATAGTCAGCTTTATTGAAGAAATAAACCATTCTATCAGGTTTTTTAATTTAATCTACGCTTAGAGAAAATTTATCGTTTACAACCCTGTGATCACTGATTCCGTCAACAACTTCTATATTTAAGACCTTTTCGGGTATATTTTTGGCTAACAGATCAAGAATGTTTTATCCCCTTGTTGGTGAAGTGACTAATTGATGCAGGGAATTCGAAGTGAACGTAAAAAGGAGGGACCCGCATAAATCCTTATCTTTACCTCCATTTATAAAACTGTACAAATCCCAATCTATTGTGGGAACATTAAATACGCCGCCGATAATTAGGCTATGCTCATTGTTGTGGGATGTAAAGGTTTGTATCTGTCTTTCTAGATCTGGTATTGAGTTATTGCTAGTGTGGGGTGGTCTATAATACGTACAGATATATATTCTCTTCGCTCTGGGTGTTTTCACTGAGCACCAAACACTTGCTATACAGCTGTCAGGAAATAACTCGGCTCTACTGACGCTAGAGTTTTTAACCGCAATAAACACTCCTCCTCTGGCTCTATTCAGTCTGTCGTTTATATAAAATGTGAAGGACTTGGGAAATATTTCGCTATCTGCGATGTCATCTGTTAACCAACTTTCAGTTCCTATAATGATATCCGACCCTGTGCTTTGAATGAGATGGTAAAATCCCGGTATTTTATTTTTTAAACTTCGGCAGTTAACAACTACTACAGAAATTATTTCCTCGCCTAAAACCTTTGCGTGGGTTGCGGTCTGTTTTCTGGGGATGTTAGCCTTATGTTTAGTCTTTTGGATGTCTTAATATTCGATCGGTCTATAATCTGATAGGAAATTCTTTCTTTTGTCTCATTAGGAGTGTAAGTACTTGGAAAAATCTCTTCTAGCAATCTAGTATTATAAGACCCTCTAATTGACAAACACCTTATAATATCGTTATTTGGGCAATCTACTCCACTACCTAACATACGCATTTTCCTAAAAAAATATCTACAGTGCTCGAAGATCCGATCAGCCACTCGAACCGACGCGACGCCTCAGGGGTGTAGTTGACCCTGGAACAGTTCAAGGGAGCGGGACATAACCCGAGCACCGGTCTCAAGTCCACAAACTCGGCCCCCATGTCCCGACAGAATTTCCACAGCCTTCCGTTCAGAGACTCAATGGGACTCCAAACGTAAGCACCGCAGTCAGTCCGCGGGACAATGCTACATATGGACAACCGTAAGTCCACACCAGATACCTCCCTCACACGATCCACTTCGGATTTTAGGTCTCCAAAGGCACTCAAAATTATTTCGGACCCGTACCTGGAGGCATCGTTGGTGCCGACATGGGCTACCAACCGCAGCATGGAGCAATTCGTGCCTCGGACCGCAGCCCTTACTGCAGCCGTGGCGTTAGGAATTAACCCCCCCGGAGTACAATAGGAGGTAACCTCCTGGTTCGTCACGTCCGTCTCCGACCTTCCCCGCAATGGGACCACCAACCTCCGGACGTTTGAACTCCCTAGCAATAAGATTCCCCCCTCCCAGAGCGACTACCCCTAGGGATGGAGGACTTCGAGGATCGGGGTGCACTCTCGGCCGCGCAAACAGGCGTCTCGGCGCCGTCCTCGGACAGCGCCGCGAAGCTGTTGCTATCACGGATGGGGGCGGGAACTATCTGCGGACCCTGATCGTCTTTACCTATCATGCGTTCATCACACACACACAAAAATAATTATGTTTTTACACATATATATATATATATATATATATTTGTATATATATGTATATATATATGTATATTTTTATGTATATATATATATGTATAACTTTTGGACGGCACAATATAACACAGAATAAAACAGATAACACCTAAAAGGACGCTCACACTGTAGATTATTTGAGCTTTCGGCCTACTCCGAAGTCTTCTTCAGGTCAGACTGGCCTGAAGAAAGCCTCGGAGTAGGCCGAAAGCTCAAACAATCTACAGTGTGAGTGTTCTTTTACGTGTTATCTATTTTATTCTGTGTTATATTGTGCCGTCCAAAAGTTATATTGCTCTCGTGAGTACTTCCGCATCATATTCATATATATATATATATATATATATATATATATATATATATATATATATATATATATATATATATATATATATATATATATATATATTCATTCATTCAAACAGAAATTGGTATAAGGAAAGGGGATAGGAAAACACATAATAGGAGAAGACAGACTATTATGTGTTTTCCTATCCCCTTTCCTTATACCAATTTCTGTTTGAATGAATGAATATTTGTGCGCCGTATGGCGGGATTTTCAAGTTTGAACATGTGTTTGGCCAATGTGGCTCGTCTCTTCTTCTGGCTATGCGTGCCATGAAACGCACCGTTCCTATCCTTTATAAGATCGTATGAATGCTTTTCTACTATCCTTTCCCCTTCTTGTGTCCCGTCTATTTTCTCCTTTGGTGGGTGAAACAGCTCCATAACGCCATCTCTCGGGCAATATGTATCGGAGCACTTTGGCGCTTTATAAGATCGCAGATTTCAAGGTAAATCAGGTTTCCCTATTAGCTCAACTGGTAGAGCATCCGCCCGGAAAGTGGAAGGTCCGTCGTTCAAATCCCGGATAGGGAAATATTTTTACTTTCGTGATCTGCTCAAAAACCGCCTTCCCCACATGTCCTGTCTTCGCCTATTATGTGTTTTCCTATCCCCTTTCCTTATACCAATTTCTGTTTGAATGAATGAATATTTGTGCGCCGTATGGCGGGATTTTCAAGTTTGAATATAAAAAATTTGTTTCGAATGTATATATATATATATATATATATATATATATATATATATATATATATATATATATATATATATATATATATACTTGAAAATCCCGCCATTCGGCGCACAAATATTCATTCAAACAGAAATAGGTATAAGGAAAGGGGATAGGAAAACACATAAAAGGCGAACACAGGACATGTGGGGAAGGCAGTTTTTGAGCAGATCATATATAGATGATTCATCCTCAAAGACCTGTACCCCATCCTTAAAAATCACGACGTTTCGTCCAACCTTCTTCCTAAATGCCCTTCTGTTACCTTCAAACAGCCCGCCAAACTATCAGATCTCCTCAAATCCACCAAGCCTCTTTCTAAATCCCCTCCCACCCCCAGAATCACACCCACTCCGTGCTTGCGAGCAAGATGCAAAACTTGTCCTATTTTCACCACTCCACCCCTCTCCATCCCACCTTTTAACTCTCTCCCGCCCTTCCCCCACTCCTCATGCACATCTCAGAATGTAATCTATCTTCTGACTTGCAAACTCTGCCCGGCATTTTATATAGGCCAGTACTCTACACCCCTGAACCTCAGGGTGAACAATCATCGCGCCCCATGTAATCCCTCTTCCCCGTTCGCGGGCCTTCCCATCCCAAAACATGCCTCCCACCACAACACCCCCTTCAACCACTGTTACAATGTTTCCGTGCTAGCATCCCTTCCCCCATCCGATAACCCTATTAAATTAAAAACAATGGAATTGGCATTTATATGGCTGTGTAATGCCTATCAACATCCGGGTCTCAATGTCATTCACTAAATGGGTGTGGGGGGGCTGGGGTGGATGGAGGTGGATTAGTTTCTTGCGAGGTGGTGGGACAATTTATTCATCCGCATACATTTTGTCATCCTTGTCCTGGGTTTTGACTTGTCGAGCCCTTATGATGACTTGGTGAGTTGATGCCTTGGTCATGGGTGTTGTGGTATCTGTGGATGAATTGTTAGTTTTCTGTGTCACCTGTTACTATTTCCGCATCCTACTTATTCCATCTCCGCTCCCCTCTGGCCTACCTTTTCCCCTCCATAACGTCCTCCTTCACCCCTCCCCCACTACCTGTTTTTCCCCTCTCCCTCGTCCCCTACTCTCTCTGCACCACGTACCCTTTTCCTCAGTCATATCTTATCTTCCGAAGAAGACGGAGTTCGAGTCCGTCGAAATTATCAAGATATTATTGTGAGTGTTCTTTTTATGTGTTCTCGTGCTGTGTGTTACTAAGTTTTTTTATTCAACATTTCCGTGTTACTTCGAAGAAATCATATATATATATATATATATATACATATATTCAAACAGAAATAGGTATAAGGAAAGGGGATAGGAAAACATAAAAGGCGAACACAGGACATGTGGGGAAGGCGGTTTTTGAGCAGATCACGAAAGTAAAAATATTTCCTTATCCGGGATAAGAAAATATTTTTACTTTCGTGATCTGCTCAAAAACCGCCTTCCCCACATGTCCTGCGTTCGCCTTTTATGTTTTCCTATCCCCTTTCCTTATACCTATTTCTGTTTGAATGAATATTTGTGCGCCGTATGGCGGGATTTTCAAGTATATATATATATATATATATATATATATATATATATATATATATATATACGCGGGTCGCGGTGGTCTAGGGGGTAGAGCGTTGGACTACTGACCGGAGGGTCCCGAGTTCGATTCCCGGGCAAGGCACTCTGGGCACCTGCAGCTCCACCCAAGCTAGTTGATTTTTCGGGTACCAGGTCTTCCTGGGAAACCATAACCGGCACAGGGAAAGGAACTGGCCCCCCTACCCTGATGTGTGAATATTCACACGCCGTCGGGCTTGGTACACGGGTGAGCTCTACCATCACCTACTAAACCGACCTTCGGGTTGATTACTGTGTTTATGGTTTATATATGCGGAAGTACTCACGAGAGCAATATAACTTTTGGAAGGCACAATAGAACACAGAATAAAACAGATAACACGTAAAAGGACACTCACACTGTAGATGATTTAAGCTTTCGGCCTACTCCGAGGCCTTCTTCAGGTCAGACTATAGTATATATATATATATATATATATATATATATATATATATATATATATATATATATATTTAATGCGTTCATCACAAACACACATTTATATATATTTCATAAACATTTATCGAAATAAATATATCTATTTATAAATACATAATATAATGGTAGGTACTAAGATACCCCACTGTCTCCTTGATAACGCGGATAACTAATAATTTTTTAAATTAATTTTTCATTTTACCTTTTTTACGAGACTAAAGCGTATGCTATTACCGTTTTTCAAATAAGATTTAATTAAGTATTGAGTGAGTGTGGGTGATTTTCCATTAAATAAATTATGATAAAGTTTTTCCGCAGTCAAATTATATCGGCTTAGATATATTGAGACATAAAAAGCATGCGTGCATCTATAAATCCATATGTGTAAAGCGATTAGTCGTTTGATTTTGTCGCATTCATTTTTTTGTACTCAATATTTGACATGTCCAATTTTTTTATAGTTACTATCCGTCGTCAAAATTAGAAACTGTTTTCTAAAAATTACATTTTACTATTCATAAAGCTAAAGATGTCAGCAAGTGATTTACTTTATGCCATTTTTTTCTTGATTCCAGGTTGTACATACTTATTCATATATTTCATATTAATATTACATAGTATTCCCATTTCTCCTCGTGTAGAGTTGTAGTAAATTGTTACAAACAATCCGCTGTAATATTCGTGACTGTACGTGAAAATAAAATTGGTCAAAATTTATGATTTTAATAACTAGAGAACAAATAATAGGATTGAAAATTGACAAAGATAGGTCGTGCCTTAGAAGTGTTTATGGGATAAACTATCTCATGAAATGTGGAAAGAGCTGCCTTTGAAAATTCTGTGTTGCAAGGGAACGCTCGGATTGCTTTATCAGGAAGCTAAAAGTTTGTCAACTTGTCCCTCGGAGATAAAACGTTCGAAAGCTTACAATTTTGAGAAGGATGGGAAGAAGGTAAGTTGATAATAAAGATGAAAGTTTGATGGGAGGTGATTTTTAAATAATGATTTAATGGAAAGTGCCTGCCAAGGTTTATCTCTGTAGAACTGCAGTAAAGGCAAAACTTTGCAAAAGATAAGTTGATGGCTGAAGAAGAAGTTTTTGGGTAGGCGCAAGGGGAATAATCTGAGAAACACTATGAAGAGAAATCCTATGTAAAAACCTGAGAAGCGAGTGTTTTATTAGTGATTCACTAGTGGAAGCCGAGCCGAGAGTGTTAGGGAAAAGAAATGAAGGACGTCTTTTGACTCCCATAAAGAGCGTATTTTGAAATCCAGACACTTAATTACATTAGGATGAGTTTCCGGTGTCGACGGATTCGAACCTTGGTGAAGTGTAAGCTGAGATCCCGGACTTTTTCCTAAAGTTACCCGAAAAAGGTCAAGTGTGTAGATGATCGAAGGCTTCAGATGAATATGGTAGTGTAAAGGTTTTAGCGTCTTCGTTTAGATTTATCTTGTCGAGGCCGGAGTTATTTATAAACATCCCGCAGAGATCAATCTTCCTCCTCACTCAGTCGTGTGCTTGGAGGTCTCAGGGTCTGGGATATCATTTCCTTCCTTCACGGAGGAGGAGCCTCATTCAAACGAATAGTGCTTGAGTTCGAATTTTGGAATGTATCACCCTCCTCTGAGATTTTAAAAATAGATGTTAAGCAAACTTTACCCAATCGCAAACTTCTTAGTCACTAGCTGCCAATCTTTTCTACAGTAGAAGCCCCAAATTTGAATTTAACGAATAAAAATGTGTATACAGACTTATTCCTTACAGGTAACGTTTTAAAATTTAGCCTCATATGCATGTACATGTCCATTTCCATGTAAATCCAGACATGTCATAAATTTAGGTTTTTGCTCACAGTTTGAAAGGTAATATGGTATTCCGCATGGCTCTCTGCTTCTTAAAATTTATTTAATAAAATTCTTACTGGATGTAAAGTTGAGAAATGGGGAAAAGAAAGGGATTATAAACGTGGTGAGTAAGGAATATGCTGCTCTTAAGCATGAAATGTGAACCTCTATTCAGTAGCGGATACGTGTAGTGGATATCCAATCCACATTACAAATCGTGGAAATATAAGATAAAATGAAGATATGAAATGCTAATGTTTTGTACGTATGCTTTACTGTGTGTTGGATGCTAGTTTTTATTATATTCATGTACAGTTTAATTAAAAGTGGAATATTCTACATAAATCACAAAGGTTGAGAGAATTCTGTATATGTTAAACGAAAGTATAGTTTTGGATAAGTTTACAAATAAAAAAGGATGAGAGTTAAGCAATGCATTTGAATAAAAAAGAAGAAATATATTTTATGGAAAAACATTTTCGCGCATGAAGTGAATTTGTTGCTTCCACTAAAAAAGCTTACCTTTGGCTCTGAATTCTTGATCCAACGGTCCCTTTGTTTCCTACAGCCCTTCCATACGTTTCCATAAACGTATGGAAGCACCGAGGGGGCCACTGCGGACTCCCAAGAGGGGAGGGGGAAACGAAAGCTAGGCAGAACGGAGGAGAGCTCGCGACGATCTCGGTATTGCGTGCCAAGCGAGGGAATAAATAAGATGACTAAATTGAGTGCATTCGCCTTCGTCTTGCATTTAGGAGCGTTCGTTCTGGTCTCTCAAAACTCGCAAACAATTGGAACCTACTCCCTGGGTGCAATGGAAATCAAAGAAGCAACTTGAAGCGATACAACCATACCTTCAATTCTCTACATACGTACATTTCCTCCATTCGTAGATTACTTTCCTTTTGTCGAGAGGATAGCGTCACTGACTCTTTCAGCCGTTTCAAACTACTTTATTTACTCAACTACATTTCTACTCTATTTTAATGGCATGGTATGTGTTTTTCCACTTTTTTGAATAGGCGCCTTTATTTGATGGCTTTAAAATGACAATGTAATTTATTGCGATGGCTTATGGGGAACCGGAAAGTATCAAATGTCGGTAATTGTAAGTTAATTCGTTAATTGACTCCCCCTGAACAGTTCCAGAATATATCGAGGGTTTGCGTATTCATTTGTACAAGTCAATTTTATCATAAGTAAAAATACAAGTATAGGCTGGAGCAGAATGGACTCCCTAGCTTGAAAAATCACTGAGGAGTGCGAAGATATATTAGCGGAGTGGGTGTAGTGACGCTAGCTGGAGTAAACAACGTCATTTTAGTTTTCATCATGCAGTTAGGTGTTGAGTATTGAGGCTTTGTCGTAGAAACGTTCTTTTAGAACAATGATAGTTTGGTGGCGACGCAGAGGGCGTTGTGGTCTAGCGATGAAGCGCATTTTCACCTCTCCGGTTCAGTAAATAAGCAAAATTTTCGTCCTCGGGCGACTGACAACACTCGCAAACTTCACCCAAGAGCTCTTCATAGCTCCAAAGTGACATTTTGGGGTGCTGTGTCCTCCATGGGCATTATTGGGCCTTACTTTTTAGAAAATCGAGGTTCAACTCTTATTGTGAACTCTGTACACTATTGTGACACCCTGTAGAACTTTTTGCTTCCCAAAATGGATGAATATGGTGAGTAATATGACACAGAAGCCTTTTGGTTTCAAAAGGATGGTGGCACGGCTCATACCTCCCGTCGTTCACGCCAAATCCTGCAAGAACAATTTCCCGGCCGCCTGATCTCCTTACGAGGGGATGTTCCATGGCCCCCTTGCTCCTCGGACTTAAACCCATGGGACTTTTTTCTTTCGGAACATCTCGAATTTGAGGTTTACAAAGTTTAACCAATGAACTTGAAAGTTCTTGAGGAGGCAATTACAGATGTCATCGCTGGAATAGAGCAAAACATGCTGAGAAGAGTTTTCGAAAACTTTTTTTAATGACTCAGCGTGTGTATCGCCCACCAAGGTCGTCACCTGGATGAAATAATTTTCAAATCCTAATGAAAAAAAGTAGCCTAAATGTGGTTTTCAGAAATAAAATATTTTTTAATTATCTTAATTGTTTTTTCTACAAGTAACCTGTCAAATCAGGGAGTTCATTCTGTTCCATCCTGTATTACCTGGTAAATTCGCTGTTGCATCTAAATATCAACAGCCACCATCCCAGTCACATAAGAAACTCAATCCTTAGTTCCTTGATGGCAATGAATACGTTGTATTTTAATTTCATCATTTTGGCATATAGAAAACACAAACTTTGCGCTGCATAAATGAGCATAAAGTGAGCATTGTTAAAAAAGAAAATTATCCCTTCTACACTTCTCGCTCCTCAGGATCGACACCAAACCATCTTTTAGCGAACGTATACATTATAAAATTAAGGAATTATATCGCTAGAAAAATACTAAAACAACTTCCACCATAAATGCTCCTTCAGAATCGGTCTGTAAACCTTGAAAATATTCTAAAATAAACAACAGTCCGTTGGCAGGTCCTCCGCACGCTTACATACACACCTACGATGCCTCGAACCTGCTATCAAACCCGTCGATCCCGTCCCGTCTTCTTCTCTCCAATGTCCCACATACATCACGCATTCAATTCCACTCCCTGCCAGCTGTCATCCAAAGATAAAACCATCCCAAGTATTTTTAATAGTTACTCTCATACTTTATTGGTTACTTCCTTGGCTCTAAACATAAATAATGCGGCTTTTATTGCAAATCCGCTTCCATCTCCTATCCATTTGCCACCGAAACAGTTTTCCATGCTCTTCGTGCACTCTCAGAGTGTATACAGCTCGTCTGAGGGATATGATCTCTAGAACAAATTCTCAAATTGCTCCGAATACATACACGTATGCTTGTGAATACATGCAAATTGTATAATTCATGGGTGATGTAATGAGAAAATAAAAGAGAGATGTTATTTTGGTTCTAGCTAGACCTCATTTGGAAAATGCCGCAAATATTTAGGATCCTTGGGAAAAAATTTCGCAAAAGAGTTAGATGAAGTCCAGAGAAAATCCGCCAGAATCGTTAAAAGTTGTAATATTAAGAAAACGAGTGTAACAGGGCTTTTAAGGGAATTAGGATGGGAGCCACTTGAGATACAAAGAGGAAAAACCGAATTAGACTGTTAGAAAGGTCAATAACAAACGAGTTTAACAATGACTCTGAAGGAATTATTGACTAGTGAGATAGATCTGACCATAAATATAAGATAAAGGAGATAGATTCTAGTGTAGATAGATACAGGTACTAATTCTTTCTACTTTCAATCAGGAATCATAATATGAAGAAACAAAAGTTATTTTAGAAACATTAAAGTTCTTAGTCTGGTTTTCATCTCTATCAACAATTCACCATCGTCAATAATGAGAAGGATCTTTAGGAATGCCTTTCATTTCGTTTATGTATATGTATCTTTCATTATGAAGTGGCCATGTTATGTTGGCCATGAGTTAGTCTGAGATCACGGCTTAAGGGAATTATTTTTCTCAAAACACGAAATGCTCCAGTCTGAAAGGGACGTTTCTTGAGTGTGCCACTACAGTGTCCGGCCGTCATCCTCCTGATGGTGCCTCGCTTAGCCAGATGAAACTTCATCAGAAGGAACCCTCCCCTGGGAAAGAAACCTTATTCGCGTAGGTGGTGTGTGGTCTGAGGAAAATGTTCCAGGAAAAGAGATACAGTGTACTGCCTTGAAAACTGTGAGGTGGGACTTCGACCGCTTTGAGATCTACCACACCAAGCAGAATTATTGAGGTAGGCCATTTATATAACTGGCATCTATCTCGCGTAATATAGTATATTTGTTGAATCACGCTTCGTTGAGGCTAGACGGCCGTTCGTGCATTTGTACCTCTTCACGATCTTCTTTGCATAAAAAATCTAAAGATAGACGTATTTTGGCATCGATTAAAGTGAAAAGAAAATTTTAGAAAAAAAATTAAATTAATATGCGGCAATATAGATGTTCCTTGATAACATTATAGAAAATATGTCACACTATAACCACGGCCAATTTCAAATGAATTCAAAGTTCGGTTTAAAAGTTATTAAACGTCTCCGAAAACCGGCAACTCTATTTTAATCTCCTCCGACCTACGATATTGGTTTAATTTAATTCTCCTCAGGGCATTAAGATCCAAAAAAATCTCACCGCAATCCCCACGCGCTAGCAGAGTTCTAGGAAATTCATAAACTGACGAGGAAACTTCTTCACCGTGTCTATATCAACCATGTGGTCAATTATTAAGGTTCAGAACCACCAGAACCCCCAAACACCCAGCGGCTTGGTCCTTCAACATTATGTTGGTTCCGACAGATGGCACGCTTTCAATGACTTGCCCTATCAATCCGCTCGTTCATTAACAAATTGGGAAGTATCCTTCATAATGCTATATCGCGAACATGGTCCATTGCGTTAATGTAACCGTATTTTCATGTAGACTGTAACATGAAAGTTTTAGAAAGAATGCAACTTAGTCTGAAAAGTTTCCGACTCATAAAATTTCAGAAAAAAATGTCTTGTATCTTTTTTGGGTCGGAAACTTTTCAGACCAACCTTGTATGTGTACCCCTACACAATTATCGCTCTGTTTAAATCACGTTTCATGTCTGTGCCCATACTCGCCTCTCATGATTACGAAGTTTCAACTTCCACGTGATATAATGGATACCATGGCCTTTTCAGTCTCCATTTATGCCAACTCCTGAGTATGAATTCACTAGACGATTTTTTAATTGTTAAATTAGAGCCTGAAGTGAAAACTAAGAAAATCTAAGTAATTTTCTTAGTTTTCTAAACAGATCTAATTCGTGAAAAACTATGAAAATCAGGTATCTGAATGGTATCATTTTAATCTTCAATATTTTCTTCTGTAAAAGGGACCAATAACATTCCACTATCTTTGGCTGTATTGTAATGAATTTCGACAACAATCTATCGCTCATATTTCATCAGTTCTAGGGGACAATAGGCTAAATGCCTGTGCCATGACAGCGCCAACGCTTACAAATTTAAGCTTAGATTAAGTTATGCTTAGCCTATGTTAAGCTTAGTCTTAGTGTATGAGGAGCCGCTCTGATTGATGGGTATTAACGTGATTTGCATGCGAATTTTTATTAGCCTGAGCTCAACGACTATAAACGGATAAGTTTTGGTATAGTGCCTCAACAATTAAGAAATAGTATACTTCTATATTTGATAGATTTACTTTAACCTCTGTTGCCGGCTCCCTTGTTTTATAAAAGCTTCACGAAATCGCTTAAATACGGTTAAAGAAAGCTGAAAGCATTTCTCATTTCGGCACGTACGAACACCCTAAAATATGTGATCCGAAAGGCCTCATCTGTTTTCCTTGTATTTCCGGAATATTTCTGCAATTAAATGGGTGAATTGTTATCATATCTGTATTTTAGTTGGATTCCTTGTGTTTAAAAAAAATATTTCCCTGGCCTATGCTCAAGTCTGCTTACCATAGTTCGGCTCCATTTCTAAAAAGATAATAATAATGGGGATTGCTAAGCATTTTCATACACGTATTTGAAAAACGGAGCTTTACTTGGTAAAGGGTCAAACTTACTGTTCGTGAATGTTTTAATCTCGCCCTGATAACTTACTAAATTTATGGTATGTAGTACGAATTAAAAATTCTTGATTAATAATATAAAACTAATTAGAGGCATATTAAGAGTCGATATAAAATCAAACACACAAAGAAGTCTTTATTTCAGCCTTTGAAACAGAATTTTTATGCCATTAATTTGCCATAATTAGGAAACAAAATTATTGACATTCGCCTCTCAATAATTATTTTTATTTATAAATATTTAAATAACACTCAGTATATAACCAAACTATGGGGTTATCGTCACTATTTAATTGTTTAATGAAAAGGTAACGTATGTGGTAGGGAATTCTGACGCCCTATTTCAATGAGTTCCCCAAAGTAAATGCAAAACTAAATTTCTTTGTTGAGCAGAAATTAGTGGACCCATTTTATCAAAACTTATACATTTGTTTTCATGCTTTCATTATATCATTTGTGTTCAATGCATTAATATCATTTTATTTAGAGTGTATAATGTACAATACTTACAATAATCTGAGATTATATTTTTTGGGAACTAAAGAAATGCGGTAGATTTTATACGTAATCAGTTTTGTTGATTTACCACTCCTGAAGCGCAAATTTGTCTGATAAAACTGGAATTTCCCGAAATAGTGGAGAAAACTACAAATTGTTTATTCAAGCATTGAATGGGAAGGGTTAACTTTAAGGCTAGAAACTTCGAATATTAAATACCAAATGAGGGTACAAATACATGCGCCGGTGTGTAATTGATGATATAATAAATGCCCAAGGTCGTATGCTAGCAGACTCGTTTCAACTTGAAATAAAGTTGTGCAAAGACGGATGATGATTGATACCATTAAGGGGATCCAGAAGTTAAGAAAGATCTCAAAAGCATTTGAGAACGATCCCGAAATTGATGTGATTCCATGGGTCCTGAAGGAAAGAGGGGAGAGAAAGGTCGAAGGGCTGGCTGGTTGCCTTGGAAACCGAAGACACCCAAGACATTCGTGAGAAAGCCGAATTGGGAATGAAATCGTAAGAGAGGGCTGCGGAAAAAGATGTCATTGAGCAGGGGGGAAAAGAATAAATTTAGTTGTCAGGAAAGAGGGTAGTAATGGGAGGAGATTGGATAGAGGTGGAATGTTGAGAATATTTTAGCATACCACACATCTACCCCTTTTTAGTTAAAAATAAACAGTTGCAATTTGTCATTTTGTGAATTAAATGTACAACATGATGTTGTATCAAGACTTAATGCTTTTCAAGAGAAATTGAATTCACATTTAATCTCCGATTCAAAGCTTTCTGTCGAAAAAATTTCCAGTTTTAATTTGAGGTATTTTGTTTTTGATGTTGACCTTGATATTAAGATTTAAAATATGAGCCATGTGTATGTTTTTCATTTGCGTAATTTTCAGCTATCGTTTTGTTACTGAAATTAATGGTGTAAGGAGACTTTTAAATTGATCTTACTTATAAGGTTAGTAGTTACCCTTTAAAGCAGCGGTAAACAACAACTCAAGCTGTAACCATTATTAGCTGTGAAACTATATTGCCAAGTTAATTTTATGAGTTACAAAGGAGGGTCACCTAATGAGTGTAAAATTTCAATCATAGTTCACATTATGAGAAAAACAAATTTGTTCTTTTCCACAGGTCTATTGGTAACTTACAACGCGTTTCGGTTCACAGACCCATTCTTAGACACAAGACATGTCAAATAGTTAATACACACTTGTTTGAGGAAGGGGGAGGAAAGGAGTGTGGAGTAAGGTAGGCGGGGACATAAATTATGCTGCATTGCTTTCCTTCCCCTTTCTCAAACATATATAAATACGATATATCCACTATTTGACATGACTTGTAGCTAAGGATGTTTCTGTGAACTAAAAACTGTGCAAATTTTTTTCTCATAATGACGAACTTCCGCTACATCACGCCTGAATCTTTTGAAAACTTCCCATCTATAAAAAAGGGTCTCACATAAATGTTGATTTATGTCAACCAGTCATTTTTAAATACATATTGTGCAAAATTATGGAGCATTTGACTGAAAATTATGTTAAAAAAGTCTTGAAAAGAAAGGGCCTGTTATAAGAAAAACAGCAAGGCTTTCGGCAGGGGTACTCCTGTGAGAGTCAATTAACGTATCTCCTTCAGGACTAGGAAAGGGTAAAAAACTTGATAGAGTATTAATAGATCTCTTAGAAACCATTGACCGAATTTATAATGAGGTTCTTATGAAAAAGGTGCTCAGCGTAGGTCTGGATGGGAAGGTACTAAATTGGATAAATTACCTTGTGTCGGTTTGATCACTAAGGGTTAGAGTCGGCGGTGTTTATTCGGAGGAATTTTATGCCACTCCTGGTGTGCCTCAAGAAAGTTTACTGGGACCTTTGCCATTTATTGTTAGGTGAATGACATCGGAAAATATATGACAAGCTCCTTTGGGATGATTGCATTCATTACAGATAAGTAGAAGCAATTAATGACGCATTGTATTTCAAATCGATACATACATATATATGTTAGAAAACTGGACTAACCAGAACTGAATCAATGCTAGCAAAACAAAACTACTTGAATTCCTTAAGGGTAGGATCGTTAGATCGAACGATTACTACTTAAGGGGCAAAGTTTTGAAAGAAACGGCTCACTATAATTACCTAGGAGTACCTAAGCAGGAATATAAAATGGGGACCACATATCAAAAGCATTGTGACTAGAGATTTACACTATCTTACAAGAAATCTGTGAAAAAGTATCATTTAAAGAAAGGATTTCGCTTCTAAAACTTTTGTTAGGCTTATTTTAGAATAATTTTAGAATACTAGGCGTCCATTTGGGATCCTTATCTTGGCGGAGTTGTTAAACAAAAGTCCAGCGACTAGCCGCAAAATTTACAATGGGAATGAGAAAGGCCAGCGTCGTAGAACTGTTGACGAAATAGAGCTGGGGATCAAGGAGAAAGAGAGCGCGCCAAAAGTGCAAAGTACCAATCTTACATTGGGGATGCTGCATGGAAGGATATTAAAGAAATCCAGGAAAAGCCCTCTGATCTGGGGAGAAAAGATCAAAGTTTTAGGATGGAGTCGTGACGACTGAATTTCTTTCTAACACAGGAAAAGATTCCTTTTTTAATTGCGGGATAAAGTATTGGAATGCCCCCACCCAAAAGTACCCAAAGCTCTTCCCAAATAACGTTCAGGCGTTTATGACGAGGCTGACAAAAAATTGATGCATTTTTTTGGTGAAAGTATGTCGTTTATGTCTTGCTTAATATTTTTTATTCCCGTTTTCGAGTAATATTTGCATCGCTCCTTCTTTTCTATCTCACGTTACCATCCAACCAATTGGTGGACTTTTAACTCTTGTGTTAACTGTAGTAATATATACTGAATATAAAGGCAAGATATCGTTTAAAGCTAGTAACGGCATAACGGGTTACCGTTATTTACTGAGCATATATACAAATCATGGAAATATTTATGTATCCCTTACAATATTACCTTTGGAGCCTAATGAGCTCGTAAATATGCAGGAAAAGCTTTAAGGTTTCAAGAGTTTGCTTTATGTTCGACGACTTTCAAACATCTACGGACCAAGGTGGGAATGCACCATAAAGAATGTTATTTATTCAACAGAAGAGGACACAGACTCCTGAGGGCCCATTCCAGTGACGAGGGATCTCTCTCTTTCTGTATTTTGAGGACTCCCTTACGGAACACTGGACCCCAAAAATTCAACGAAATTCGACGCAAGGGAGAAACTAGTGAGAATGGGAAATCGCACCATGAAGTACATAAACAATTTAATCTCCGAATTTTTGCGCTCCATGTGTTACATTGATGCGCATACATTTATGGTTACCTTTCATACAACTGACGATACGATGGAAAGCATACGTAAAAGTTCTCGTATAAGTTCAAATATATAAAATGGAATAAAGCGTGCTCTCAGGCAAAAGAAGATTTAAATATGTGCTATTTCCAGATGCTGTCAGCTAATTAAAAATAATATATTCACCTTCAATTGTTTATATTGTTGACTACCAATCGATATTTTCTTCAAATAATTGCATGGTTTAAAGGGAAGATAGGATTGTTTTGAAAATTTTAAACGTTATGAAAGTTATAACTTTTTCTGGAGTATTATGCCTAAAAGTAATAGTAAAAAAGGCAGTTGAACTATTTGGCATTCTGGAATCAAATATTAGAAGCATATGATAGCTATGAAAAATAATGACCCATCCGGTGATCAATAACGCCCCCAAGATTCGTTGAAGTTTGAATAATGTAGACGCTTCAACATACAGAATGTTTTGAAATCTACGGATTGTGCGTCACAGAAAAATGGAGGAAGGAAAATATGCATTTGATTGGTGGAAGGCATGTTATTGAACTTGATGGAGTCCAGCTCCCTTATAAAACCAAGTCTTCTTTTTTAACATTCAGGCTGAGTATAGGGCGTGTTTATCATCCTCATCATATCCTGTTCCTCCCAAATAATTCCAATTATTGATTCTCCACAAGAAGGAGTGGATGAGATAAAAGAGCTGTCTTCCGATGATGGACGTCATTAGATCGCGACTTCCCTTTGATCACAGCACTCACTTTCAACTTCACTTTTCAAAACTGTTCTGACGATAATGTGAATTGCGTTTGTTTTTCATCAACCTAAATGTTCCCGAGCGTAAGGGAGTCAAGGATAAATAAAATGAGTCAAGAAGCTTCTTAAAGGGCCTACAAGTAGCCTCTAGGCAGAGGCAGTCATGAGAAATTCGCAAAAAAATAATAGAGATGTACAGGGTGCGACAGAATAGACTCCCTAGTTTTAAAAAAAACCACTGAAGAGCGCGCAGGTGAATTAGCGGAGTGGGAATAGTGACGCTAGTTGTGGTAACCGACGCCATTTGAGTATGAGTCTTTGTCAGTGAAACTGTTTTTAAGAACAATTAAAGTGTGGTGGCAACGCAGAGGGTGCTGTGGTCGAGAATGAAGCGAATTTTCACCTCTCCGGTTCAGTAAATAAGCAAATTTTCGTTACTGGGCAACTGACAACCATCGCGAACTTCACCCAAGACGTCTTCATAACCCCAAAGTGACAGTTTGGTGCGCAGTGTCCTCCATAGGTATTATTGGGCCTTACTTTTTTGAATCTCGAGGCTAAATTGTTATTGTGAACTCTTTGCGCTATTATGAGATGCTGGAGAACTTTTTACTCCCCAAAATGGAAGAGTATGGAGAGGAATATGACACAAAAGCCTCCCAGAAGAAGAAGAGGATTCCCTCCCACGATCCCCGGATTTAAACCATGTAATTTTCTTCATTGGGGATATCTCAAAGCTGAGATTTACAAAGTCCGACATCAAGGACCTTAAAACCCCTTTAGGAGGCGATCACAAATGTTATCGCTGGAATAACGCAAGATATGCTGAGAAGAGTTTTCGAAAACTTTTTTTCACGACCCAGCATATGCAGCGCTCACCTAAGTCGTCGCCTGGATGAAATAATTTTCAAAACCTAATGAAAAAAATTGCTATGGATGTAGTTTTTAGGAGTAAAAACCTTTTGTAATTATCTTGGTTGATTTTTACAATGTAACTGTCAAGTAGCTATATTGGAATGAAAAAATAAGACATTGGTAGCAAACAGGAAATTATGGAGAGCTGCTACAAACCACTCGCCGTTTTTTACAGAATGAACCAATCGATGGGCTCTTTCAACGCAGGAATGTCGTAAAATACTATATGTAAAAATGAAAAACCACCAGAAACCTTTGAATCCATTATTTTGTTGTTATTTTGTCTCGGGTGTGAAGTAATTGACCCATGTTTCATCCATGGTTATAAAGCGGCGCAAAAATTCTGCTTTGTTGTGGTGAAACTTTGCTAAACACTCAATTAAAACATCTTCACAACACTGGTTTTGCTCGAGTGTGAGCAAACGCGGCACCCTTCTTGCACACAGATTTCTCATGTCCAAATTTTCAGTTAATATGCGATATAAAGCACTTTTGAAATGTCTACTATGTCTGCTAGCTCGCGCACTTTCAGTCAACGATTATCCAGTATCGCTTTGTGGATTTTCTTCACCATTTCTTGAGTCGTCGCCTCATTTGGTCGGCCAATGCGATGCTCGTCTTGACAGCTCGTACAGCCTCGTTTAAACTCTGATACCCAATATTTTACTGTTGTAAACGAAGGAGCAGACTCACCCCGAGTAGAACCCAGTTCGTCTTTTATATTGGTTGGGCTGAGGCCTTTCAAATAAAAGTATTGTATCACATAACGATGACCAATTTTCTCCGTTTTCACAAATTCACTGAAAACGTTCACTATTGATAACTGGCAAACAAATACAAACGTGTCGTCGTCAAACTTGAAACATATGCTTTATAGATTTCGTACTTTGTAATACAGTGATTTTTTAAACAGCTACCGCCATCTGTAGGTCAGGCCGGGTACTTCTGGGAACACCCTCGCATAATGAAAGGAGGTATATTGTTAGTTGTATAGCATAAATACGGTCTTATGAAATCAATGGTGGTGCTTAATAGCATCCATCTCTTTTTACAAGTTGCAATAAAAATCGATATCTGAGTGAATTGAATCTAAACCCTAAGACCTATCCTAGGCAGAGTAAAATTCTATCTTTTAGTACTCCTTCAAGTACGGATATATCTAAATTACCACCCTTTTGAGTACCGTGAGAAATTTGAATTCATACGATTGAGCATTGAGTCTCAAATACGCTGCATTTAGCACCGGTGAAGGTGGTTGTTCCCAAACTCATGGTTTCATAATTGAAGCATTTTTGTGCTTTATTGGGCGTAGATATTGTTAGGAAAATTATATAGAGAAAACAGATAAGTATCATTGGCGCCTTGTACGGTTAAATTTTAAGCTCATGATTGAAACCGTGATTATTTAATGTGGAATTAAAGAAGACATTTTTTATCTCTAATTCCACATTTTTCTTTCAACGAGATTTTTGTTGAATTATTGGAGCATCTTGTTTTTATTCAAATATCTCCTATTTTATATAATTGGCGGTACTCTTTCTACATATTCGACGCTTTTTTATTCTTATGTACGAGGTGTGTTCAAAACATAACGAGATTTTTTTCATTTCGCGGGGTTGTAGAGTCCGATTGTCTGACATTTTGTTATTATGTTTGTGTACATGCCCCTGAAGTATGAGGAAATTTTCAGCTGTTTTCATTGTGGACTTTGGCTGTGACAGCCAGTATGGTTAGACGTGTTTTATGAGATCGGCGATTGTCGTTTGTTATAAGAAATGGATCAAAGGATTTGTACCAAATTTTGCGTAAAAAATTAAATAAAGTGTAAAAAAGTGTGCGAAATGTTAACAAAGGCCTATGGTGAGTCTGCTATGAGTAAATCAATAGTTTACGATTGGAATAAGCGTTTCCAAGAAGGTCGTGAAAACCTTGAAGATGACGAACGCCCTGGACGCCCCAGCACATCAACAATCGACGAAAACGTGGAAAAAGTTAAAGAAATGGTTATGAACGATCGCCGAATCACAATAAGAGAGGTCGGTCGCTGATGATGTTTGCACATCGATTGGATCATGTCATGACACTTTTTCCAATGTTTTGGGAATGAAACGCGTGGCAGCAAAATTCTTTCCAAAATTGTTGAATTTTGAACGAAAACAGCGGCGAGTGCAAGTTGCTCAGGAGTCACTAAATGAAGTAAACGACGATGCAGAATTAATTAAACGTATTATAACAGGTGACGAAACATGGGTTTATGGATATGACGTTGAAACTAAGGCTCAATCATCCCAGTCGAGGCATTCTGGCTCGCCAAGACCGGAAAAGGCTCGACAAGTGCGGTCGAACGTGAAGGTTATGCTCACTGTGTTCTTCGATTTTAATGGAATAGTGTATCATGAATACCTGCCGCCAAGTCAAACGGTCAATAAGAAGTACTACCTTTAAAGCCGTTTGCCTGAAGCAATCCGATAAAAACGCCCGGATCTTTGGAAAAACAATTCATGGGTGTTGCACCACGATAATGCACCAGGTCACACTTCATTTTTTGTTCGTGAATTTTTGGCCAAAACAATACTGTAATGATGCCCCAGCTTCCATTTTTGCAAGATATGGTTTTGTGTGACTTTTTCCTATTTTCAAAAGTTAAGAGAACCTTGAAGTGCCGTCGTTTTACAGCCGTAGATGACATTAAAAGTGCATCGCTGAAAGAACTTAATACTATTTCAAAGATCGAGTTTGAGAAGTATTTCGGGGATTGAAAGTAGCGCTGGTACAAGTGCAAAACCTCCAATGGGGACTACTTTGAACGTACCCCAGTTTTATCTCCTCCCAAAAATGCACAAACCTAACATCCCCTGTCGCCCTACAGTTTCTAGTTTCAACTCTCCCACCGAAAGAATCTCCGCATTCCTTGACCACCACCTACAATCTATCGTACTCTCCTTGCCCTCCTTCACGAAAGACACGTATCACTTCCTCCACCGTTTAAACTCTGTCTCCATTCCCTCCACCTCCAACCTGCTTATGGCTACCATGGACGTCACCTCCCTCTATACTTCTAGTCCCCATGAAGAAGGCTTATCCTCCCTCCGAAACTATCTTTCTCTACGCCCCCCACCCCAGTGCCCCTCGATCGAATTTTGCCTCAATCTAGCCACTGTCGTCCTGACCAAAAATGCATTCTCTTTCCAAAACTGTTTTTATCTCCAAACGAAAGGCACAGCGATGGGAACGAGGATGGCGCCATCGTACGCCAATCTCTTCATGGGCCACCTTGAAGAGAATTTCCTTCCACAGCAACCCTTCCAACCTCTTTTCTGGGTCCGCTACATTGACGATATTTTTATTCTCTGGACACACGGCTCTGAGTCTCTTGACAATTTCTTATCGGCCTTAAATTCTTCTTTCACTGTTAAATTCACTTCTTCCATTTCAGACTCCACCATCACCTTTCTTGACACAGAAATCTCAATTCACAATAACAAATTCACCACTTCAATACACATCAAAGCCACTAATCATCAACAATATTTACACTATACAAGTAGTCATCCTTCTCACACCAAACGCTCAATTCCCAACTCTCTCTCTGTCCGCGGACATCGGATTTGCAACACCACAACTACCCTCAACAAATACCTCCACAATCTACACCATGCACTCCACAAACGCGGTTACCCAGAAAAGCTCCTACAGGATAAAATCTACCGCTCCACCAGACTACACACACCACAGATTAACAACCCCACATCTGATGCTGGACTCAACCTTTGCACAACCTATTTTCCCGGATTCCACAGACTGAAAACCCTTCTCAAAGAACTTTATCCTATTTTACATGACAATGACGCGACCACATCCTTACTGCCCCAATGCCCCTCTGTCGCTTACAGACGACCAGCCAATCTCAGAAACCTTCTGAGATCCACCAACCCTTTGGCACCCCGCCCTGACAAATTTCCGCATATTACCCCTACCTGCAATCGCCCCCGATGTAAAACATGTCTGCTGATCAGATCTGCTCCTCTCTCCCCACATCCCCTCATTGTCCCTTCACCCCGTTCCCACGCTAATTGCCTCTCGAAAAATATTATCTATCTTTTGTCGTGAAAACAATGCACTTCATTCTACATAGGCGAATGCATTACCCCCTTATCCATTCGAACGAACAATCACCGCTACTCCTGTAATTCTGCTTCACTCTCCTCCCTTCCTATTCCTTTACACGCAAGTTCACACAACCTATCATTCGACGAATGCTTTTCCCTAACAGTTCTAGAATTCCTACCCGATTCAGCTACCAACATAGAGGTGAGAACTCGCGAATCCGCATACATCCTATATTTCCGATCCTTTAAAATTCCCACCCTTAACCGCCTTCTTTAATTTCCTTCCCAGCAGTCCCTAAACCTTCCGCCCCCCTTCCCTCCCCAGGCACTCTTCCCTCAAAACCTCTCAGTCTGACCTGAAGAAGGCCTCGGAGTAGGCCGAAAGCTCAAATCATCTACAGTGTGAGTGTCCTTTTACGTGTTATCTGTTTTATATTGTGTGCTATATTGTGCCGTCCAAAAGTTATATTGCTCTCGTGAGTACTTCCGCATCATCGATTATTATTATTATTAGGTAATCTACCGGTTAAGGTAGGTTTTGGATGGACACAACTATCAAATAACTGTAACTCCAAACGAAACCCAATCCAGCAACCTAATCTATCTCAGGTCCCTCTTCATCTCCGTGTACCTCCATCTTCCCTTCATCCCGTCCAACTTCCCTATCCTATTCCTGCCCTTCCCTCGCTTACCCAACATCCTCCCCTCTATTACCCTCTTCAAAATTCCACTACCGCTCAATACGCCTTTCATCCATCTTTCCTGCCTCCAAAGGATTTCTCTCAACAAACCCCTCTCCTCGCCCACCGTCTCCTGTACATCCTCATTTGTTTTCCTTTCGGTCCATTTCACCTTCTCCATTCTTCTCCACACCCACATTTCAAAAGCCTCCAATCTACGTCTATCCTCCTGCTTCAGCGACCACGTTTCCGCGCCGTACGTAGCTACGCTACATATCAGAGTTTTTACGAGTCTTGTCTTAACATCTCTACTCAACGTCCCCGTCATCAACTCCCTCCTCCTTGAGAAAGCCTCCTTGCCTAGCGCAATTCTTCTCCTTACGTCCCTACCACTTTGACCGTATTGGTCCAAAACACTTCCGAGATATGTAAACTGTTCTACCTGTTCTATTTTTTCCCCGCCTATTTTAATATTTAGCTTAGCCTTTTTCTTTCTGGAAAATCGCATAACCTTTGTTTTATTAATATTGATCTTCCCATCCCATATTTATCGCACTGAACCTCCAATTCACTCAGCAATGCTTGCAACTCCTTGGCTGACTGGGCAACTAATGCTTGGTCATCAGCAAACCTAACCGATTTTACGAATTCCCCTCCGACTTTCATTCCTACCTCCAGTTCTTCACATGCCTCTTTAATCATTTCCTCTACATATACGTTGAACAGCACCGTTGACAATGGGCAATCCTGCCTTACACCTCTTCCTAACACTGCCCATCCGGACTCTCCGTTCCCCACTCGCACCTGAGCAGTCTGAGACATGTACAGGTTGCGGATCAGTCTCCTGTCCCTCCAATCCATCCCTATTTTCTGCAATACACGCATTAATTTTTCCCAATTCACTCTATCAAACGCTTTTTCGAAATCTACAAAACAGGCAAAAACGTCCTGATTGTATTCTATATTCCTCTCGATTAGTGATCTCATTACTGCAATGGCATCACGCGTACCTCTTCCTTTCCTGAACCCAAACTGATCATCTCCTAAGTAATCATTTGCCTTACTCTCTATCCTTTTGTTGATGATCCTGAGAATAACTTTAGCTGCGTGGGATATCAAACTTATTGTTCTGTAATCCTCACATGACGAAGCTTTTGCCTTTTTTGGAATAGGAACTAACACCGATCTCACAAAATCTTCCGGCCAGATTCCTTCCTCATAGATACTACGAATCAGTCCATATATGGCCTTCTTCATACCTTTCCCTAACCATTTCAACATTTCTACAGGAATATTGTCCACCCCTACAGCCTTATTTGCTTTCATCTCCTATAATGCCCTTTCTATTTTATCGTCGAGTATGCCTGGACCTAAGCTATCTTCTTCTACGTCATGTTCTTTTTCTATGTCTAACCTTGTCGGCCTAAGTTCTTTACCATACAGTGTTTCTATATATTCCTTCCATCTCTCTTGGATTTTTCCTGGTTCAACTATTATCTTACCCCATTTATCTTTAACTGTTAGCACAGATCCTGCCTTCTTACTTCCCGACAGTAACTTAACCTTGCTGTATAGAGCACCAATTTCACCCTTCTTCTGTAAACTTTCCATATCCTCGCTTTGCGTTTTCCACTATTCTTCTTTTGTTTTATTTGCGGCCCTTCTCAATTTATTTTTTAACTCTTTGTACTTCATTTTGCCTAACTCTGTGTTTACATTTTTTCATCTTCTTCTCTCATCCATCTTTGCAATCATCTCATCCGTTACCCATGGTTTCCTTATCCTTTTCCCGTTAACGGTTTCTATAGTGTCTTTAGCGGCTTTCAATATCCCTTTCTTTATACATTCCCATTTTTTTCGATATTACTCAGTTCTTTACCGTCATCCATCACCTTCTCTACAGCCTGCTGATACTCCTTCCTCGTCAGTCCATTTACTGCTTCTAAATTTCATTTCCTAACCCGCCACCCTTACCTTATCTTCTTGAGACGAACATTACATTTCATAACAACTAAATTGGCATCATCGATATATATATATATATATATATATATATATATATATTAGAGTATATATAGCTTTTGTTTCAACCATTAAATATATACATATTTTAAAGTAAAAAAATCGGCGTAAATATGATCATTTGCTGTCTTCTGCAAGTAAATGTTAATATTTACGCTGCCAGCCGCGGTGGCGGCGGGTTAACGTCCTCGTCTGCCAATTCAAGGTTCACGGGCTCGATTTCCGCCAGGGTGGGATTTTTTCCACCTAGGGCTAGGGTGTTTGTATTGTCGTCACTGTTGCGATGCCATTGTTCTCAGATGTAATGGCCTTAAAGTGCTGTTTTCGGACCAAGAAGAATAAATAAATATATATACGTTTCAAGTTTCAAGTTATTTGGTTTACATGGTTACTAAAAAGTCACACAAGTTGCTGCAAGCGTAGTAATGTGTGTTTTTACTTGACCATTTGTTGCAAATGGCTACTGTGAAATTCGTAATTTTACTTCTTCAAATTTATAACATATTAAGTAATTTTTATTGAAATCAACAAATGAGACTTCTTAGAGAAATGTGCATTTACGAGCCGGGGTTCTGAGAGTACGCACTCATCGTTTTCTCAATCGGGTCTCTGTCAAAGAGTGTGCATGAATGCATTTGATTAGAATTATGTGTGTACCATTACTCAGACAAGTATTAGGTAACTCATTAAGCATGGCGATCACGTGTCAAACACACATGATCACTCCCTTTTGTGGACAAATCGTTAGGAGTTAGTGACATCGTTTTGATTTTTGTATTTTTTTGCGCCTTGATTCTGTGTGGCGGCTTACCGGCCATATTTAAATCGCTTAATCCACTTGAAAATGGATGTTTTCTTCAGAGCATTATCACCGTAAACAGCTGTCAACATTTCAGTAATATTTTGATAACTTTTATCGCACTTCACCAAAAAGTTTAATGTTGATTCGCTGCTCTTTGATTTGGTCAATTTTTATTTTCGACAAACAGTATTAACAAGGTCAACAGAAACAAACATAACTGGCACCATACGCACAGCTCGGCGATCTGCCAAGCACAGGCGGCTCATTGGGTCTCAGGCAACTACCTCCGCTATTGGGCGCGGCTATATTCTGCGTCATGGCCGCCAGATTGCACCAGTTTACTGTACACTGTATATTTATTGTACAGACTACGTATATTTGTGAAACTCTAAAAATCGTAAAAAACAGTTCTGTTAGAGCAAACGTTAAAAAAATGTCGTTTGGGTCAGGTTCCACTCGGTGGTCGGAACCTATGAAATTCTACGGAAAGGTTTTCGACTCTCACTGTTCGTGGATCTTAGCGAAATTCCGATTTGAAGTATAGAGAGGGAGAGCGAGAGAGACGGGCCGTGATGCAATGGAAACTCGAGGGTGGTGGAGGCGGGGAAATAACTGAACGAGATATGGGGGTGGGAATTGGGGTTTGGGGTGTGAAGGGAGGAAGAGCAGAAGCGAGGGAAATGTGCCTTCCGGATCGTTGATCAAGAGTTTTCCGAGGGCGTCCCAGGAGAACCAAAAGTAATGAAATAGTAAGAGCGACTGTTGCCACAGCATGTATGTACCAGTGTGGTTTTCGATTTTTCTCGCCAGTGAAAATTTTGTGGCCGACGGTTTTCCTTGGAAGTCCCGGGACCACTGAATTCTGGGAGGACGTGGCCTCGTGAGGGAAAGCAGGAAGGGCGAGGGGGTGGGGGAAAGGGGCGCGATGGGTGCAGCCCAGTAGACTGGCCGGGGACAACGTGGGAGACGGTAGGTGCGAGGGCGAGATAGGGGTAAAGTTGATGGCTACGTGTGGAGCGATGGGTCAGTTCGCGTTAATTCAGCCGATTAAGTCACGAGGGAAGGCGAATACGAGTATGTTCCGGGGGAAGATATTTTCGGTGTACTAGTGCAAAACTCACTCTGCAGTGGATGGTTCTGGTGATTCCAAGTTTAGAATATATCAGAGGGGAGTGGATATCTTGACCACGCAGGTGTGAGAAAGAGCCGTCGGATGAATGGCCACTGTTCAAATGGAAGTTGCTGTTGGTGTTTTGAGAAATTATTTTTTAATTTGATTTTTTTTGTATTTATTTGTTAATTTTTTTGTGCTCTTCAGCTATGTTTATCGTAAACAACAGAGAGTTTCCTTTTTTTGAAGTGAATTCGAGAAATGAGATTTTAATCTTCATCCAAAGATATATTTTCCTGGAAACCAAATTTCAAACCATTCGATCAGGGAATTTTAGTATTTTAACGATGTGAATGCAGCGATATGGATCACTGTTGATACAACACGGTGGTTGGAAAAGGTCTTTTCTTGATTACTTCCGCAAATTGGGCACTTTTCAATTGGTAGAATGATAGAACAATCGTATTTGCGCGATAGATATTAAAATAATCTTAATGTATTGTATGAGTTTTTATCTCATAGCTTAAATAAAATGAACTTTTTTTCACTTACATCTATCTGTTCTGTCCATCAATGTATTATCTAGTCATTTATTAGATTTCAACTCTGAGGAGGATTTCACCGAAATTATTAAGCCGGTAATATTTTGTTTTAATAACTAGATTCAAGTCCATTTCAAAATACTTTAAGTTTCGGTGTGGTAAATTTTATATGGCCTAACGTGGTACAACATTTCTTCATTCGTTTACTTAAAATGTTATAATTTAAAACCATTAAATAAAATATTAAGGTTCTAATGCCTCGTAATGAAAGTAGGAAATCCATATTATTTTACATCAATATATTACCTACTTTCAATTTATTCTCATATAACAGTTGCAACGAGTTTCCTTTAATTAATTAATTATTTTGAGAGATTTGACTTCACACCCAAAAATAGAATGGTCAGGTGTTTGATAATTCGTTAGTTCCTCGGCACTTTAAATGGACCTTTTCGGCCTACTCCCTCTCCTTTTTTTATCATTTTCATTTCAAGTACCAGTAATCCACTCTCCGACTCCAAAACACTTTCGCCTTTCCTCATTAGCTTGCCATATCTAAGTCTCATTAAGACTTCTTCTCTTACTTGTTTCTACTCCTCTTATTTTCTCCTTTTATTTTTACGATTTATTACCTCTTTTTTCTTATTAAAATCGTAATTTCTTCACCCCTCTTCTCTTCAGTATTACATGTTTATTTGCGTTTTTTTATGTTATTGGTTCTTTCGATTTTTCCTTTTAATCTAAGCAATTATTTTTTTCCCTGTCTCGAGTTCCATCGTTCTTAATTAGATTGTTGGAACTTCAATAATTACTACGAAGATTGGAGTTCACTCAAAATCAAATTCCTCCCATTCTCGTTGGGTGATTCTTACGATCTGTAGCTCCTATAAAATATATAAGCCTTGATCAGCACACCTCTCTATTCGAATATAGTTGGTAATCAATTGTAGTAAGCTTTAATAATTGCATGAATAAAAAATTCAAAGAATTATTACACTAGCGGAAAGCCAATAGAAGAATTGATTTAATTTCTTTTACAAAACCCACGCATGAAACCAAATTGATCGCTCATTAATTGCCTAAGAACATGATATCGTCTACGAAGAATTCTGTTCCTATTTGTTTTCCATTTGAGATCAATTAAATTTAGTTATTATTAATAATACAAAGGCTAGAACCCCAATTAGTCGAAAAAGTGATACTAATGCAGTGTAAAATGAAAGAAATATCAAATAATCTAAATACAGGATCCTCTGTAGAAGCACGAAAAGAATGGGAATGGATGTCCCAATGGTGTTGTTTTGATAGCCAGCAAAAAAGTGTTTCTGACGGCCTTTAGCAAAGCCTAAATACATTTATTTTCTGAAAAGCGCATACACAATCACATAAAATACGTAATTACATTTTTTGAACTGCAACTAATCCTCTTTGATATTTATATTTCTTTTATATTTGGAAAAATAGCCTCGTGTGCGCATTTTCTTCTTTGAATTAGTTCAAATGTAATTGCATGGTAATGTATAATTATAAATCGATAATAATTACACTTTGTCGACACTCTTACTGGCAAAATATTATTATTGAATTTCTCTCTAAGATATTTTATTCGCTGTTTGATCGGAGTACGGGGATGGCATAAGAATACTATTTTTCTAACCATGATAGAAAATGTCTTGTTTATGCGCGTTGTTGCAAAAGTTTTCTGTCTTCGTTTCTTTTCATTCCTTATATGCCATCCGCACTTAATAGGTCAAGTAGGATCCAAGGTTAGTAGCGCTTACTTATATAGTCGTTTTAACATTATATTTATGCTATGTTGTCAAAAATAAACACTCCTACATTCAAAAGGCATTTTGTGTTTCAAAGTGTAAATATAAATGATTGCGACTTTAATATCCATTCATTTTCTTTACGCGGTGTACGCTTTCACTCATGTGAAATTAACGAAGTGTTTGCCAATAATGCTGCTTCTCTTTTTTATTCTTTTCTGTTACCTCTTGGCATAGCATGATGATCAATTTCTTAATATTCACGTTTTTTGATATAAATTTCATCAATTTCACAAAGTTTTTTGCATAAGATATTCTCTTAGAGAATGGAAATGCTCTGCTATTCTGATTCTTCGATCATTTGCTTAAAACTCGAATGTAACGCCATTTCACAAGTCAAGAGAATCCATTACAGAATGATTGAATTTATTAGTTGATCTATTCTCGTATTTCTCTCGGCCACATCATTTTTTCATTATGTTTGACCCACTCCATAAACTTAAATAAACCAAAGGCGTCTCAGTTAAGTCTCGACTCATATGCTCCAGGTCTGTGATCCAAAAGGTAAATTTTTATCAAATTCCTTGCACACTATATTCCACCTGAGATCATCAGATCGTACGTACTAGATTTGAATGAATCTAGAGAAATTGGTAAATTTTATGGATGAATTTGAATTTGTATGCGAATCTACTTTTTTGGCGCTCAGTAATCGGGGACATATTCTATTTAAGAATTCAATGCATATCATAATTTTTTTTAAGTTTAACGTTTATTCGAGAGAGTTTTATCCATCAGATGAAATATTAATTTATTAGCGTTTTGTGTGTCACTCAGAATGAATGTCTGACGTTGTTAATTTTTTTATTTGAAAGGTTAAAGGTGAGGTAATAGTAGAAAAACCTTGCATTATGTAGCGTCATGCACGTTCGTAAAATTCATGCTCCTGTTAGTCATGTGTTATAATGTCCTTTTAAGGTCATTCATCAAATCATGTTGTCATTTGGGGGTATCCAAAGATATCGAGGATCTTGTTACTCGTGACAAATTGACATCTAAGGTAATCTAAATAAGAATAACGTACTAAATGCTCACAGCATAAGAAATATTTTGATTTAGTTACCAAAAGCAATTTACCAATTATGATACCTCTTGCTAAATAATATCCTTTGAAATTCCTATCCTCATATTCTACCCTAATGGCTAAGCGAATCAATGACCAATTATGATTTGAATTCCTCACATAACGAACGCCAAAGAGGCGCACATAATTATTAAAAGCCTACAGTTTCATCAAGAGCACAATCACAAATCATGATCAAATAATTGAGTCAGTTGAAAAGTTGAAAATTGCAAGGACTAAGATTAAATTAAACAGGCATTAGAAAAGAGAACAGGAGTTTTCATTTAAAGTGTGGTTTTAATTACTGGCTGCGGTGGGGTGGAAAAACGTGAATGAATTAAGGGGGAAGCATTAGCAGAGAGACATGGAGGGAGAGGAGAATAAACTTAAATGAGACCCTTGGATGCTGAGGAGGAAGGGTGACATTGAATAAGCAGTCCTTGATAACGAGGAGCGAATGGACGCCGGCGAGGCGGGAAGTCATCCAGTTGAGAGTCCTGAGGTTTTCTATTTGTTCAGCGTTTGACCATTCTCTGTTTGGGTGTGAAATCGAATTTCTCAACATAATTAACTGCCAGGAACTAATTTAATAAGTAATAAGTAACGCACAACTAAGGGTGTAAAATTAATCGAATATTAAAATTAGGGTTAAAATGTGATTATTCATTGAAAATATTAAGCTAATTAAGTTTATCAAATGAACTGCAGAATAACTATTTGGTGGTAGAGCCTTTTAAATTACTAAAATGCATATTCATTGTGATCCTTACATATTTTATCTAGCTATTATATAATTTACAAACATGCATAGTCATATATGCCATCATCTGGGAAAACGCTTTGTACATCGCAAACATTTGCCAAAAAATTTGATAATATTTGATTACTTCTTTAAAAGTGCATAATTATTTCGGTAAACTCCTAAGCCGAAATGCGAAGTTCTCTAATCATTTCTTTAAGAGATGACATTTTAAGTTAATCAGTTCTTTGTTACGACCGATGCATGTTAGATAAGGAATAATTCGAGAGGCCTCGACGCTGAAATAAGCGGCTCTGAATTTATTTGGTAGGTTCAACCTAGCACTAAATCGTCTTTCTTCCATCCCAACTTCAGAAGAATTTCCGAGATGCTTTTCGTTTTATCGTAACAGTTTTAAACGAAATGGGCCACCTTGAGTTGAACCATCTCAATTTCCCGAATGAGGCCTTTTTCAGTCGGATCCCATACACTAACTACATGCATATTCTAAATGAGGCCTCACGAAAGCATGGTGGCAGTGTTTTTTGACCTAATGACTTTGGCTCCTGCCAACAATGAGTCGAATGGATCCCAACTTTTCATATGCTTGCCCGAAGATTTAAACTTAATTGAGGACCCCATGATAAGCCGTCAGTTATAGTTACACCTAGATATTTTACCGTATCGACTATTTATATGTCCAATTCAGAAAGGTTGCAAACAAATCCCGATGATCTTTTAAATAAATTCACCTGTAAATGTGTGTTTTGTTATCCACTCGCTTTTTAGGCGCCATTTCGACATAAAATCTAGACCCCTTGCTAATATTAATCAAGTAACCGGCTCCCGTTCATTAATCGAAAACCCGGTTAAGTGGCATGCCCGTTGGAGGGTCATGTCACTTAGCTATATATATTATATATTTGTCAGCTAATTATAGAACACATATTTATTTTTGAGTACCGCAAGATGCCTTCCAGTGTAGAAGAACCTTTTGAATTTGGCTTTAAGCTATTATGTAAATAAAGGGGGGAAATATAAAAAAATATTAAAAATTAGAAATGTATGAATGGTTACATGAATTTGCAAAGCTTATGTACAGTAATACTATTGGGTGAAATGCCTACGGATGAAGGTTTTCTTCCATTTTCGAGGTACAAATATTATCGAGAATCTGTCCTTAGGTCTGAGTTTGTTTTTAATTTCTCATAGTTTATTTACATAATCTATCCATCAAGCCATAAGTTCACCTTCAGCTTCTGGGTATCCACATGGTAACTACCCTATACGACTAGGGTGTGTGGCAGGGATGATAAAACACTAAGCATGCGCCATTAAAACATAATTCTGAATTAATTATTTTTCACACCATATCTCTATCAAATTTCTGATTTTGTTTTGAACGGCGCGAAAACATGGTGATTGAAATATATGATAAGCGTTTATTGGAAGTTTTTGAAATATGGGTATGATGACAGATAGAAAAGCTGAAGTGGGACCGAAAGGAAAACAAACGAGGAAGTGCTGGGTACGGTGAGGGAGGAGAGGAGTTTGTTGGGAGAAATCATAAGGAGGCAGGAGATATGGATGAAAGGCATATTGTTCGCCAGTGGGATGTTGAAGACTGTGATAGAGGGGAGATTATTAAGCAAACGAGTAAAAGGCAGGAATAGGATTATGGTCTTGGGTGGGATGAAGGGAAGAAGGGAAGGAGGGAGGAAAGAATTACACAGATGAAGAGTGAATTGATTTAGAGTAGTAGTTCGTCCGGAAAATAAGTGTACTGATTTTTTACCGCCGCTCCAGGCGCGCCCAGCACCGCTCTGATGGGCTGCGATTGGAGGGGAATATGTTGGCAAGCGACGCGGAAAAAGGCAGTCGGCTCTGAGCTGTGGTGTAGGGAGGAGCTCTGTTAACGCGAACCTCCACGCTCGACCCACGTCACGGAACGCGATGCCGATGTTTTTGGAACAGCGTTATTCCATCAAATTTGCGGTAAAACTTGGGATATCGTCTACCAAAACTGTTGGTATGATTAACCAGGCTTACGGGGAGTCAGCCATGTCCAGAAACACGATCTTTCGGTGGCACAAGATTTTCGTGGAGGGCAGAGAAGAGGTCGACGACGAACCACGGCCTGGACGCCCATCAACGACACTCACCGACGAAAATGTGCAAAAAGTTCGCGATGTACTGAACTCTGATCGTCGTCTTAGTGTTCGGACGATAGCAGAGCAGTGTAATGTGCCAAAAACAATAGTGCACGAGATTATTAGGGACCAATTACAAATGCGAAAAATTTGTGCAAAGTTGGTGCCGAATGTGCTCAGTGATGATCAAAGACTCAATCGTTTGGAAATCGCGACACAACTTGCGGATCACTGCAAAAATGATCCACATTTTTTAGAGAACGTTGTTTCGGGTGACGGGACGTGGGTCTTTGAGTACGACCCGGAGTCGAAGAGACAAAGTGCGGAGTGGCACACCCCATCATCACCCCGTGAAAAGAAAGCTCGGATCAAGGCGATGCTCAATGTCTTTTTTGACAAAAGGGGAGTCGTCCACTACGAATTTGTACCTGAACGACAAACTGTAAATGCTGCATTTTACGTCCAAGTGCTCGACAGGCTTCGAAAACGAGTCACCCGCGTCCGGCCAGCGATCAAAAACATCTGGCGGCTTCATCACGACAATGCGCCGTCTCACACCGCGCTTGTCGTGTCGGACTTCTTGGCCAAGCACGGCGTGGCAACGCTGCCGCACCCACCCTACAGCCCGGATTTGGCACCACCGGACTTCTTTCTATTCCCAAAGATAAAGAGGGGTTTGAAAGGAACGCGATACGGGACTTTGGACGCCGTCAAAGAGGCCGTGACGACGTATCTTCGAGAGGTTCCCGATGATGTCTTCGCGGGAGCGTTCCAGGAATGGGAACGCCGCTGGAACAAGTGTATCGACTCACAAGGGTCCTATTTTGAGGAATATTAGCTTAAGATATGTAAAAGTGCAATAATTTTTTTTTCCTGAGCTTAGTACACTTATTTTCCGGACGAACCTTGTATGCCGTATTGAGTTTTTGTTAGGAGATACAAGGAAATTGTAGCTGTACCGTTTGATAGGTTATGTGCGTCCAAAATCTACCTTCAAAGGTTTATTATCGATATCAATAATAATTATATACTAGTATATATATATATATATCGAAGTTTTCGGTGGCGATTCCAACTTCCTCTGGGGAAAGAAGCAACTGAGGAGAAGGTTTCAAGGGAAGAGGACAGGAGGACGAGGACGCTGGGAGGAAGGGAAAGGCCAGAAAGGTTTGGGAGGGGAAGACACACACATAAATGCACGCATATAAACGTATTACGATTTCAATTCGGACGTCCCGTCAATTTCACCAAGAGCACTAAACCTCTGGATAATCTACAGTCGGGAGATGGTATGATAATGAAAAGTAATTGGAAAGAAAGTTTACGATTGAGTTTATGTTTGCTCAGTCATTACCCAAGTAATCAAGTAAAAGTCAGTAAATGCAGCTCCTGTCAGCTTACTCTTTTAATAGCCGATGATTGAGTGATTTTGAGGGAGTGATTTTATTTGCTTTAAATGTCCCGAATTGGTCATTCTTTTGTAAAGTATAGCATCGCAAAGTCGTTTCATACCAGAAATGATGGCATCTCAGGAATCGCATTATCACTGTGAGGTTTTCGAGTGATGCAGTGAGATATTATAAAGTTTGATACCATAATGCAAAACATTTTACAATGTAACAATTCTTGAATATTCCGTAAAGATTTATGTTTTTGAGTATTAATCAACATTCTTTGATTTTGACTATTAATAAACATTTTCCTAAATCTTTTAGTAGTTTTGCAGGAATGTTGTCTACCCCCACGACCTTATATACATCTACTCAATATCCCACAAGCCGCCGCAAGGGCGTGAGGCGAGGGGGGGGGGTATTTCTGTGATATTATCACAGAACACTTGGTACAAAGGTGAATTTTTGCCATGGGATCCAAGCAATAACAACATTGCTGCTCGAGTTAGATCACTTACGGAGGCGCTGCAAGGGTTCGCTCTAGCCTCGATCCCTCTGACTAGAACACGACGAAACGAAACATTATGGAGGAATGAGAAACTTCATAGGCTTAAGATAAATTATAGAAACCTACGGAGAACCTACCAGAAAAGTATTAGCCACGATGAACGTACCATCAACAAAAGAAGGTACTTTGAGGCAAAGTAGAACTATCAATAACAAGTGCAAAAAAGCAAGGGAAAAAGCTGGGAGAAATTCAAGGTCAAATGTTAAGAAAAATCCCTGGAGGTTAATATATAAGATGGCCAGAGAAATATTTTAAATCCCACCAACATAGGAAGTCGAATCTGGAAGCCAAATAATCTGGAAGTCGAAAAGAATATTATCAAAGGGGCGCCACAGGAATCCATACTCGGTCCTTTTCTTTGGAACGCCGCCATGAACGATTTACTGAATGAACTCCTTCCTGAAAACTGCAGATGGACAGCCTACGCTGATGACGTTGTGATGACAATGCCTGCAAATTCCGGGAGAGAAATAGAAACCATCGCAAAGGAATTTTGCCATTTAGTGGAGTCATGGAGTGCGTTATTAAAATTAAAAATTTCTGTTAATTAGACAAAGTACGTCGTGTTCGGGAAAAAATTTTCACAAAACCCAACTTTTAAAATCTATGGTCAAAACACCAAAAGAACCTCCACATTTAGTTATCTGGGCATTGAATTCGATGACAGACTAATATTACAAGAAATTTCGCAGCAGGCAAGGCCAAAAACATATTTAACTAACTTATATTTAAGAAGGCTGTGCAGAAACAGATTTGGCATCACCACAAATAGCCTAAGAACTATATACATCGGATTCACCATCCCAATATTTGCATACGGCTGTGGGGTCTGAGAGAGAGGCTACATTACAGGAAAATCAGGAGGAAACTGGAGGAGGTTCAAAGATCTTGCCTAATTGCAATATTCGGGAGCTACAATACCGTCTGTAATGAAGCTCTACAAATAATAACTGAGATACAGTCGATGACATTCTCAATATAGGAAAGAAGAATCAAGTTAGGGATGAGGCAGATGGAAGAGGCTACTCAAGGAGATGTAACTTTGTTTCCAACTGAGAAATGGAGCAGGAACAGGAAGGTTATAAGAGCGTATTACCTGGAGAAATGGGAACGGGAATGGGAAACATAGAAAGGGGAAAACAACCAGACAATTCCTACGTAAGTGAAAGAAAGAATGAAGATCAACTTTTACTTAACTTATAAAGAAATTACGCAAATTTTAACAGGCGACGGGGAATTTAGATCATACCTCAAGAAAATAAGGAAAAAAAGGAGGGGACGTGTGAATGCATGATGGAAAAGGACACGGCAATACAGACAGACCTTTATTGCCCAATTTATGCCGAGAAAAGACGCGAACTAGAAGCTATCCTTGGATATTTGTATAACGGCCATCAAATTGGGAAATATCTACACGAGGAACCGCTTAAGAAAATATTGGATAGATAAATTACCAACAGATAAAATAAGAACGGAGAGAGCGACAGAAAGGAATGGCATGTAACTTATATTTTATATTTAGTAAAAAAAATTAACGGAATTGTCCTGGGGTTTTAAAAATAAGGCACCCCAAAAATTTAAATTGGACCATTAAATTTCCCGATTCTAATGGAACGGGCCAAATTATTATTAACTTTAACTGTTAACACAGATCTTCCCTTCTTACTTTATAGTGATATAACCTTGCTCTACAGCGCACGAATTTTACACTTCCTCTGCAGACTTTCCATATCCACGCATTATGTTTTCCACCATGCTTCTTTTGCTTTATTTGTGGCATCTCAATGAATTATTTAACTCTTTAAACTTCATTTTGCCTAACTATGTGTATAATTTCTTCCATTTTCTTCTCTCATCCGTCTTTGCAATCATCTCATCCGTTACCCATGGTTTCCTTATCCTTTTCCCGTAAATGGTTCCTATAGTGTCTAATCCCCCACCTCACCACTATCTTTTCCTTCGCCCACCGTCGCAATCCAATACCCCATCACTATCAAATGTTTCCCTGCAGGAACACACGCGATTATTTCTCTAACTCATCATACATCCTATCGACTTCTTCCTCCTTGTGGTTGCTCGGTGGCATGTATACCTGAATAATGACCAAGTTCGTCGGTTCTGCTTTAATCTCTACTTCTAATATTCTATCCGTTGCTTGCTCTATGTTGACTACGCTTCTTCCTACCCCTTTATTTAATATTACGGCAACCCCTTGTTGGCTCTCCTCCCCACCACTGTATATCACTCTATGATTGCCACTCCGGTAGTCCCCGCTATTCATTCATCTCACCTCGCAGAGACCTAAAAACATCTATATTACCTCTGTCCATCTCTCACTTAATTTACAGGATATTTTATCTATATAAATATAAATGAAATAGCATCGGTCCGCAAATACAAAACACAGAGATAGAAAAATTCTTGTGGAAGGTAAAGGTTAATAAAATTGTAGTAATTGAAAATATTCTAGCAAAATTATGACGAATTTAAAGAAAATAGAAAGATTATGCCTAGATTAAAAGGATGTATTATATTTGGAATTTAAAATATTGAGGCATATCGTAGTACACTTTTACAGTCTGCAGTTTACAGTGTTCACGAGTTAACTTCAATTTTTCGCGGAGATAAAATTGTCGAGTCACTGAAAACAACACAAGTTATAACCAAGCGACAAAATATTCCGAAGATATTTGAGAAAATAGGGTAAAAGTATCAGATGGAAACATCATATGGCGCCTAAAGCACCTGACAGTCTCAAGGTTCAAAATATAAATAGCATCTCTCGTAGAAATATCGTCTCGAGCTAGACCATACCACAGATTGGTGCGATTTATCAATGTACTCTAAGAGGGTGGCAACCCCCAATGCAACTCTGTTATGTGGGTTGCTTATACGGTAGGATGTGTATTTTTTGCCATACTGTACACACCATTTCTCAAATTAAAAGTTAACTGTGATTGGAACAACCAATACTAATTACTTGTGTTTCCCACATACTCTGACAGTGTTTTAAGCTTCAGACGAAACAAACAGCAAAAAAAAGTCCAGCTCGTCTGAACGGATGGAACACGTCTGGGACTAATCGAGATGAAAAATAACTTTGTTCTACAATGCAATAATTTCAGAGTGTAAAAATCATTATATGTATTCACATTGATCGGGGTCCCGGTCACGAAATCCCGCCATACGGGCCGTTGATACTCCTTTCTTTTTAATTTATTAAATGCTTCTACATTCCATTTCCTATTCCGCCGCCTTATTTTTTTTAAACGAACCCTGCACTTCAAGCAACTAAATTGTGGTCAGGAGTCCGCATCCGCTCCCAGGAAACTGTCTGAATTGATCATGCTGTTCGTAAATCTTTGTCAAACAATAATATAATTAAAGTTATACCTTTTTTAGGTTCCTGACATTTTCTATGTATACCTTTTGTGGTATCTAAGCCAAGTATGATTAACCCCGGCCTCCAACAGAACTCAATTGATTTCTCCCCGCGGTCATTCCTCGTACCTAAACCGTAATCCCACTTTTCATCACCATCTCTTCTTTCGCATATCATTCCAATTGCAATTCTCCATCACTATCAAATGTTTTCCAATAGGAGCACTCGCGATTACGTCCCTCAACTATCGTATACCCTATCGTCTTCTTCCTCCTAATGATTGATTGGTGGCATGTATAAATAAACAATGACCAAGTTCTTCGGTTCTGCTTTTATCTCTACTAGTAATATTCTATCTGTTGTAGCTCTATGATAACCGCACTTTTTTCTACCTTTTATTCAATATTATTAATGCAACCCCTCCTATATATTATTCTATAATTATCATTCCAGTAATCCCTGCTATCCTTTGATCTGACCTCGCATGGACCTAAAATATCTATATTTCCTCTTTCCATCTCTCGCTTTATATTCTCTAACTTTCCTGTCTTCAAAATAGTCCTAAAATTCCAAGATGTTATTCTAATTTCGTCTTCTTCCTCTGCGTATGCTGTCTTGCTGCTCTCGGTTTTCCTTTGTAAGGGTTTCGTTAGATGACGACCGCCGAAGCCTTGCCTTCCCCGCTGCCGAGCAGGATACCCCGCCGATTGGGCTGAATACCGCAGTTGCCAGGACTCATATTCCCTATATTGTTATCATTCTTGGGAATGATAATTAAAGAGGTTCCCGTTGCCTTCTTCAATAGTGTTTTTAACGTGACTCCATCACTCAATGGCTGCCCCACTGGGGTCAGACGTCTTAGCAGCCGCCTCACTGAAAAACAGACGCTGCGTAGACTACCTTTCGTCTGGCTCAAAGCTTTCGACCTATCTGGTATGGGTGAGCCTACCAGGAGCAATTATGATTACTCCCGCCAGCACAGGTCAATGGGTCATTGGAACCCACAAGCCCTTCCACCACGTCACGGTTTTAGTCCATTAGAGGGTAAGTTCATGGAATGCTGTTATTTTGGCTCTCAATTTCTATGCTATTTAAATTTACAGTAAAGTATAATAGAGGCAAAAAAACAACAAAAGAAGTTCATATATTCTACTGTTTCAGGCTTCACTTCGTGGAAGTATTTAATATCCATACCAAAAAAAAGAAAGAAATATTTGTACTTTTCCACAGATTTTATTAGATGGTACAACGCGTTTCACCGACTTGCGGCATCATCAGGTACAAGTTTGCTACACAGACAGTGGCAGAATATATACCCTCAGGACCGAGTTGGGGCGGGGAGGGGCGGAGGGGCCTGAGAGGGGTGGGGTTCAGTCAAGTCAAGGTACGAGTCGAGGAACACGCGAGGTGTCACAAAAATCAGAACACTAACTCTCTCTTCGCCAAGCATTTACTGGAATTCGACCACAGCAGTGACTTTGTCCCGGAGATATTACACATACTCCCAAAAGGATTAAAAATGGACGCTCTCGAGCAATTAGAGATAAGAAGGCACTTAGCAAACCCTAACACGAACTTTTGTAAAGAGCAATTTTTCCCATACCCCTCCCCACTCCTCTCCGAGAAACTAGCCTGGAAATGGTCAAAACAACCCCTCAACGAACCTGAGGACCCCCACCCCTCTCAGGCCCCTCCGCCCCTCCCCGCCCCCACTCGGTCCTGAGGGTATATATTCTGCCACTGTCTGTGTAGCAAACTTGTACCTGATGATGCCGCAAGTCGGTGAAACGCGTTGTATCATCTAATAAAATCTGTGGAAAAGTACTAATATTTCTTTCCTTTTTTTGGTATGGAAAAGAAGTTCACGTTGAGATGTCAATATTTGCTCATTGCCAAGGCGTGGAATTGATTTGATGTGTTAATTGAGTGGAGGGATTTCACCATTGAAGTTTGGACAATACTCTACATGGATATTGCAGGTTCTTTCAAGTTTCCACCGCATCATCCCGATCCCCGAGTTTCTCCAGCGCATGGTAATGGAGACATTGGGTTTAACTTGATGATATTGCCACACGAAGAACCCATGATAGTGGAATTTATAATGATATGGAAATTTGGTGTTTTGTTCTTCTCCGACTCATTCATACGTGTGTTATGTGAAATTCAGATTCCTGAACTATTCATACGCGACTGCCCTTATTCTGACTTAATATTTTGCGTTCGAGGGCAGGGTATCATTTTGGAGCTGCTCCACTAAAGACAGTGAACTTTCTATACGGAATTTTGGTTTGAAATCAGATATTTGGGGAAAGATTAAATTTAGAATATGTGATAAGTTATGCGCCGGTGCACCGTAATGACTTCGATGTCGTCTATAGCTAAGTGAATTAACCATTATTAATCCGAGGAGTTGAGTAGAACTTTGTAAACCTTAGCGAATTCGATGAAGGGGAAATTCATTCAGGTGTGTAAGCACGTCGCACTTCAAGCTTTTTACGGACAATAGAATATACTGTAATGAGCACACTGTAACTTTTTGTGCAAAAGGAAAAATTTTTATGGCGGTCGCATTCAGTTATCCCTCACGGCAGATCAATACGGAACCCTGTTTGGGGACGTAAATCTGATTGAGTCCCGTGAAGAGGGAAAGAGAAACGGTGGTGCGGGAAGACGGTCTGCCCGAGAATGTCCTCTCGCCGTAGGGCATGTCTCCCTATTATTTGCGGAAGAATGATTGCTCTCTCTCTGTTGGACCGCCACCGTCGAGAGAAAACGAACTCACCCTGATGCCCATCTACATCTTCTTTACCTGGGAGACCTCTGTTGGGAAATAAGCGTAATGCATTATTCCACCTCAGTTTGCTTTGACATTGTGTTTTGTATCATAGAGTTCAGTTATATCGAAATGAAATAGTTAACTTTTCAAATCTAGGAATATTTTATTCGGAACACAAAAACCTATGTGTTGACGTTGGACGTTATCATCAGACGTGGAAAGTGTATGTGGAATTACAAAGTTTCTTATTTCATTTCAATGTGTACATGTAAATTCCACTTAGCTAAGTTTAATTCAAATTCCAGTTATGCCGGAGACAAAAAAATAAGCCAGTCACTTACTTTCAAAATTGATTGATGACGACTGTGCTCTTAGTCATACAGTCATGCATGGGTAATGTTGAAAAAGGAGAAGATGGCTCGACGTGAGATAAATCTTTTTTTTCAGTGAAGCACAAAAATTTTGAATTGGGGTTGAGATTAAAATAGTTATAATTTATGAAAATTATAAAGGGCACATTAAAGGGCAATGTATTGTTTTCCTTTCTGAAAGTATTCAAAGTTATGGAATATTTTCTATGTCCTGCCTGAGTAGGCAGGAGGAAATTAGAAAAAAGTTAACCACCTCCTTTCACATGAATTATCCCAATTTTCTAGGACTAGTGCATTATTAATAATTCTGTCAGACGATATACTCTGTTGGAAAATTAGTAAACTGATTCTTCAAAGCGTATCTTGTACTTGTACGAACGAGTATATCTTATAAAATGCACAGATTCATTAAATACCAATTTACCCCCGGAAGCGATTTTTATTAGTTCCTTAATCACTACAATTTCGTACCCCTCCATTGTATTCGGCTTTGCCCGAAAATTTCTCTGATTTTATAGTTTCGTAGCGTTGTGCGTGCAATCAGTAAGCAATACTATACCTTCTCTCGAAAGGAAACGTTACACTGTGGAAAATGAATGAATTTATCTTTTTTTTTAAATAAATTCGAGATAATTTTCAAACACTATCATTTGAGTGCATTAATAAATAGTGCAAATAAATTTTATTTGGTCTTTATTAAATTTATGCTCCGATATTATTTTTAAATTGGCATCACGAGAGTGATCGGTACTGATTAAATTAAACAATAGCGTTCTTAATTTTAATTTAATTCTGAACTTCGCATCTCATTCTCGCATAGCAGTATATCTTTCGACTGAAATATTAACACTGGGGATGATGTGAATGATCAACTTAAATCCGTCGTTTCGTCTCCTAATTTCATTAAAATATTTTGAGGCCACAATTGGCCCGGTGCCAAATTGAAATTACCGTTTTCAGTGGGGTGAAATTACAAAATGGCGTAACTCGAAAATCAATGCGTGACGGTTGATGAATTTACCATCCGCCCTATAACCTCAACACCTGTGGTCAAGTTCCCACGTGTGACTACAAAAACCGAACCGCGCCGTCTGGAGGGCGAACCGTGAACAAAGGCGTGGATTGAGAGGGCGGGTGATAACTGAAACAAATATATCACGCGAAAGGAAGGCTCTGGAGTCCCATTTGGTGCGGGGAGTGGTTTGGATCGGAGGAGACCGTCACCTTGAGGAGTTGGGGTGTTTGATGCCAAGTAGGCTGAAAACTAATACACACATGTTTGTAGACCACAAACAAAATGATCTTCAGAAGCACTCCTGGTGGTATATGGAAGTAACATTCCCCTCAACACGTAGGTTTGAGGTCGTTACATTCATCCAGTGTATTTTGAGAAGCGGTAGTATGGAGACGTGTTCTAGTGTTATGTCAATGCGAGCTCAACAGCGTGATGCTATCGAACTTTTTACTGCTAAAAAAGTGACTCCTACTGAGATTCATAGTCATTTAAAGGCTGTTTACGGTGACGATGCTGTTGATAGGTCTACTGTAAATCCATGGGTGGTAAAATTTCGCGGCTGCGAGTCTGGAAAAGCCATAATTGTTAATGAAACACGCAGCGGACGTCCGGTCACTGCCACAAACGATAAACATTGCAAACTTGTCGAAGAGATGATTCAAAATGACCGTCACTCAAAATCCTATCGTAAACCTTCATTATTGAACAATTTGGAAACCGCAAAATCTATGCACGATCGGTACCACGCCGTCTCACAAATGAGACATCCTCCTTATTCCTTAATTCGTGAACAGCACGCTGTTTAACTCGAGTTGACATGGCTCTAGAACGTGTCTCCATTCTTTCGCTTCTCAAAATACACTGGATGAATGTAACGACCTCAAACCTACGTGTTGAGGGGAATGTTACTTCCATATATTACCAGGAGTGCTGGTCTAGAAGCATGTGTGCATTAATTTTTAGCCTATCCGTAGTTCGGGGGCACAGTTTGGCGCTGAGCAAACTCGGGGGTGGCGATTCCGATTCGGTCGCCCGCGTTCAGGCCACGCACAAGACGTCGTGCGGGAGGAGTCTTTGGCGGGAATGTATTGGAGTGGAGTGTGGAGAGGTGGGCGGGCCCCTTTGTCCCTTACCCCTCGCGCACCCTAGGGTTTTCAAGTGTCGGCCGCCCACGTTTGCCTGTCCCATCGATTTCACCGCACCGCGCCACCGTCTCACGCGCCACTCCACGCCGCACGTGGAGGGGATGCATTCGACTGTTTCGATCGACGGCTGTGTTCATTTCGGGCGAAAACCTTCTCTCTCCAAGTCTCCGAAAATCGCCAGTGTACGAAGATTACTGAAATTAAACATATAAGGGTGTAAAAATCATTTAGGTGACTGATTTTTTACACTTTTAAATAGCTGCATTGTATTACATATTCAATGGATGACTCCGTTAAAAATTACTGATGGTGGCACCTCCCGCAATTCCTTTGTATTGAAAAGTAAACAAAAATGTCAGTCGTGATCCGTCAGTTCTAGAATAAACTATAATAAAAGAGCCAATGTTACCAAAATTAAGTAAAGGAACCATAAGGACAGGAGAGTATAAGTGAAACGGAAAAAGAATCTTCGAAGTCATAGCAGGCAAGAGAGACGGTTGTTGTGACAAAAGCGAATAAGTTGAGCAGGTTAATGCAGGGGTTGCTTAGAGGAAATCAGATGCTGACGAGGGCGATATCGTGGGGGGGGGGAGCTGGAAAAACAGCGTATGGGAAAAAAATTGTAATTTTGGATTAAATTAATGGCTTGAAAGTATGGAGTGGAAACGAATAATTTATAACGTGTTGTAGTATGGAGTGTGAGGAAGTTTGTGGCAGTATGGGGGTATTGGGTATTATTTTTCTGTGCGTTTGCTAGGGCTTGGTCAGCACTGTGTAGCGTGTCCATAAAATATCTACCCTGTCATGGTGGACTTTTGCTTAAACTTATTTAGTCAAGGAGTCTTGATGAATAGTCCCTTTCTGTTTTAGCAGAACTAACCACGGAATACAAGTTGCATTCTGAAAGTAATGCAATTAAATTTTCCGCGCCGTTTCTATTAGTCAAAGTGAGATCAAACTACTTGGAGTAAGTGGTGGGAAGCTAATATTGGCCCTAAAACCAGTTTCAGTGCTCTCCTACCTAAGGAAGTGGCAAGACACTAGTTATTGTAAACCTTTGGGCGCCGACCGAATCACGAAAAAAATGGAATCGGCGATCGAGCTACGTTACACGATTGCTAAGTTTTGTGCTAAACTGAAAATCGTCTCTTGAGGAGACTAACAAAATTATTCGTGATGTTTGTAAGGACTCTGCTCTGTCCTACTCAATAGTTTCGTGGAGGTTAAAGGCCTTTAAGGAGGCCGGGAAGAGGTTCACGACGAGCAACGCTCTGGGTGGCCGTCAACCAGCAAAACCGTCAACTGCTCGTGTTCGACAATTGTTGGATTCTGACCGTCGATTGAGTATTAAAATGGTTGCCCATGACCTGAACTTGTCCTCTACTGTAGTGTTTCCCATTGTTGTTGATTTAGCGATGAGGAAAGTGTGCGCCAAGCTCGTGCCACAACGCGCTAAGAGTCCACGAGTTTCTGGCCGAACACCAGGTGCCAACGCCTCCCCACCTCCCCTTTAGTCCTGATGTCGCTCCAGTAGACTTCTTTTTGTTTTCTTGGAGTAAGGCAGCCCTGAAAGGAACCCATTTTTCGTCCATAGAAGAGATCCAATCAGCCGTGACGAAGACCTTTCGAGAGGTCCCCGAAGACGCCTTCTAGGCTGCGTACCAGTCATGGCAGAGTCGCTGGAAAAAATTTGTAGAGGCTCAAGGACAGTACTTTGAAGAATATTAAGTGTATATGCAAATCTGTTCAATAAACTACTTTTAAAAAATTGCATTACTTTCGGTTACTATTGATTCATGAGCGGAGTTCACGCAGTATTAATCCATTTTGTTATACTATGTTGTTGATACTGATTATTTTTATTCTTAATCGAAATATATGTTTTTAATTCATCTACGCACACCTCAGTATGTTGATAACAGGTGCTCAATGCATCGAACTACGCAAGTTTTCATGACCATGGATGTGTACATGTGTGTGTGAGTGTATTTTAGTGTGTATGTGGATGTGGAAGCACTGCCGCACACTGAAATGTTTCAAACAAAATATTCAATATTTTATGAAACGGTTTCGCTTTCGATAATTTTTTCTAGAATTGGTATTGAATTACTTAAAATCAACATTAAGGCAGCCCCAAATTATTTTCTGCGAATAGCTAATTAAAAGAACAATCAAGGTAATTGCGAATAGCTGAGGCATAAAATTCAAGCCTTGAGTACGAGTTAAGTTTGCCGTAACTGAAGTAACTTGTCTCTACAAATAGCCACGTTAACCTAAATAATCTTATTTCAAGGCTGTGAAATTGATATGAAGTTGCCTTGATCAAAATCAGATCTACGGTCTTGATAAACTTGCGACATACTACCCGACTATGAACACTGTCACTTGGGTTGGAATCCGTAATATGAAGTCATTGGTGTATTAAAATCTTTCTTCAAATGCGTACAAATTCAGGTGCGCTATAGAACGGAAAACACGGCCACATCGCTTGAAATATGGAACGGGTTAATTCACCAATCCATTCTAAGCACAACGACTATGTCTCTGCAAGAGTTAGATGAATATATTATGATTGTGATTCCCCTTGTCTTTGTTGCTGTTGTGATGTGGTTTTTCCGGGAAAAACTTTTGATTTGATTGAAAATTTGATTTACTTACTCTCTCATTTTGTACAACATGATGAAATGATTATGCACGAATTATTAATCTATGACTTGCATTTTCGTATCATATCATGTGTGGCCCTCAAAAATCCAAATTTTTGCATGCTTGGTATTCCCACAAGCATGTTTTTCCTTCAATTTTAGGATTTTTATGTGGTTCGTGTTTCTTCCGCCGAGAAATTCAACTCCACCGACAGAAAAGCCTTTAATAGTAGTTATTTTTTTAACACACCATTTGGTTTCATCACGGATAAGAACGACCTACCTAACCTTGAAAACGAGATAGCGGAGACCGTGAACTTGATTGGTACTGGGTTTGTAAGAGAGGAAGGTAAAAGAAATTTACAAGCACGGGGAAATCGGGCACACACACTAGGTCACTTGGGCGGGTTTGGGTACACTGACCCTCGAACAATTCAATCACACACAAAAAGGAAAAACTAATAAAACAAACTTAATACCATTGGATCACTAGGGTGTGTATAGGAATGAGTCACTTTTGTAAAGCGCATTCACGCACACACTCAGGGTTTGCAAGGATATCTCCAATGTCAGAGATCCGTTGTACTCACACTGGAATTAAAAGAATAAAAATAAAAGGCCCAAGTCCCCGTTCACAATCACTCGGGTGTGTTAGACCTTTGTGAATAGCTCTAACTCACTCGTTCAGGGTTTACAAGGCTTCCTCATATGCCAGTGACCCGTCAATCATACAGATGAATTAAAAATTATAAAACGGATGTACTCATTTTATTTTTTATTAATTTTGCTTTTTTATGCGTGATTGAGAAATACGTGGATCAGTGTTCCCAAACACACCCAAGTAACCTAGTGTGAGTTCCCCATCTTCCCCTTACTTGTAACTTTGTTTTTCCTCACCCCCTTTAAAATCAATGATGACTTCATGCTAACTAATGTAAATGTCACCAATCAATTTAACAGTCTCGGCTATCTCGTTTTCATTGTTTCACGACCGTAGGTACGTTCATTTTATATTTACATTCTACCTAAGCTTGTTCCTTGAGACGCGGTCGAATGAAGATTGTTTATCTACTTTTAGTAGCCCGGGAATTCTCTACAACTCCTTTTCAGACTTTCAGTTCCATAAGTTCCTGTCTTCTTCTGTCTGGTTTTTAAGATCCCTGTGCTGTGTTTAAAAGAATTATACCTATAATGCTAATCGGCAAAACGTAATCGAAATACACTCGTAAAATAGCGGTGAGGAAAATGTATCTTGCAAATGTTTTTCGCGCAAGCGTGAAAAGTAAATAGCAGCCAAGGGTATAATTATTTTCGTATTTTACGCATAGGTTTCATCTTTTATTCTTTTGAATATTGGGAGTTTGCAGTAAGGGTAAGGGTAGCGTGTAGCCTATGGGCATGGGGATGAAATGCAGAAGTTTGTGTCTATTATGTCTTTGTGTCTTGTGGTGTTTGTACATGTGAACAAGTGAATGGATCCTCCGAGGATATGCCGAAGAAGGTGTATTGAAGGTGCTCGCCGGAGGAAGAGAAAAGGAGCTGCAAGGATATCCCGCCGAGACACATCAATCTGCTGAACGTAGCAATTTGAAGAGGGGATGGGTGACAAGAACACCGTTTGAAGAGGAATAATGGAATGCGTCCATAGGAAATTATTGATGAAAATACAATGAGCTGTGCAAGAATTAAGAGGAGTCTGAAGGGGAGAGTTGTGGCAAACCCAACTTCGGATCAGCCTCTCTCTCTCTGCCTAAGTTGCTGATGGTGATTTTCACTGATAGATTTTGATGCTCGTAATTAACTCTCTCTCGAGCACTCAAGAGGAAGAGGGACCGGGAAAAACGTCCAATCCAGAAAATGAGGAACACGTGCATCGGTGTCCTAAGAGAGGGAACACGAAAAGTGTCTTAAAATGACGATTGAAAGGAGACTATTGAACAAACGACGTAGAGGTATCCAGAGAGTGCTGCCCATTGAACGACAAACTTTGAGAAAATCTCATCTCATAAAAGGAAAGTTTGTGTCTCACTCAACTCCACTGGATTCTTCATCTCCGTGTTCCGTAACCTTAACTTCGTCATTGCCGAAGCAGGAAAGATGTCGACGCGAAAATTCGTGGTCCTCTACGAGTATTATTTCCTTTAAGCTTAAACTTGTTCCCTATAAGTTTACCCCATTTTTACTTGATTACTAGTGATTTATTCACAAGTAAAGTTATGTGTTTCTAATGAGCGCAAGTCTTATTACTTGAGTCCGTTTGATGTTTGTGCTTTTTATCGCGGCTTTAGCATCTAGGTATCGAAATTTCTTGCTTCGCAAATAACTTAATTAATTATTTTTTATTCATTTTTTTTAATCTCTCCCCAAATTATTGTATGAGTAATTGCTTAGTTACACCTGATTAATGACCCTATTTGTCCAATAATTTCAATATTTAAATAAAAAGGCATTAGTTCCGCATGAGCCACAAGACCAAATATTTCTTGAAGATGTTTGACTGCAAAATACTTTGGCAAAATCAAAAAATGCGCATCGCGTGAGGATTTCAAAATAAACGCGGCAATAATTTTGTGATAATTTATAGTCCTTTTATAATAGTTGTCCAATTGTACCTAATTATAATACATTAAGACTTAAACTACCGGCATTCAAATGAAAATCTCTGTGAAAATTAATATTATATTAGGTGATGAAATCTTAACTTGTAGTCGCAGAATAGTATTCTTAGGTACAAAAGTTTGAAGAATCAATATTGTTTTCCCATAACAGTCATCTGAAAAGAGGGAAATTGTCTGTTATCGAACATTTTAATTGAAAATATTTAAAAATACTTACATGATATGCAAATTTGATTTCCACCGTCGTAAAATTTACAGGGTGCACCAGGTCTGATTCGGAAAGATTGATGAAGTAACAATACTACCTTTCCCAAAATGAAAGGTTTCCACGAAGTTGTATCTAGAACTGTGTCTTGCTTCACAACGGCTCTAGTGCAAAAAATTTATCCCCCTGGTATTTTTCACGCCAGAGCCAATGTTATGATTTTGTATGAAACAATGGCTGGAAACACGCCGCAGAACTTTAATTAGAACGCTTAGATTTCTTAGAAGATCATTTGCTGGCAATATGATTCCAGTTAAAGGTTTGAATTTTTCCGGTCAAATGTCGTCGGGATGGGGACTAATGTAGGATCGTGTTTTGCAAATTCCACGCAAATTAAATAATATACGAGAAAAACAATTTCCATCGTGTATGCTAATTGAAAAAAAATGAGATTTAATGTAATATACACGTAATTCCGGAAATAATAGTATTTCTACTTCATGCATAACTTGTCTCCATCACTATCCACGATTTATTAGTGGCGGTATATAGTATAATGAAAACATAATTCATCGATTTGTTATTACTTTCTGCCTTATTAGATGAGATTCAAGTTTTTTTGGGGAATACCGTTTAGGTAATGGTTCTATTAGGAACGTTTCTTTTTCTATTTTCAGGGCTTAGTGTAATGGAGTCAATCCTCTGATTAACTCCTTTGTATTGGCACAGTTTGCGGAGAACGAAACAAGGAGTTAGTACTTGATTTATTTCGGAAGATGGTCGTAGATTCTTCTCTTCAAAAAATTTTAAAACCGTATATTCCCTCCCCGGCTCCCGAATAACAAGTCAAATACGACTGAGGAACGAGGTGGAATCATTCAATTTCCTTGACCAAGTCTCAAGCCGTGGAGAAGAAACTTTGGATATGGAATCAATATGAACGTTGAAAGAAAAGAAATTTCCCTGCTACCGTACTTCATACTTTCCTCCCGGGCGAGTTGAAGAGACTATATTGGTTAATAATTGTATGGAGAGTCGGTCAAATCAAATATATTTCATTTATCATCGAGGCGGACTGTAATTGTTAAATGTAAAAAATATTGTGCCTTTTTAATTTCTGTTTCATCTCTTCCATGCACTGATCAAGAAATGAAGCTAAAACATAGCGCATCTCCTATTTAATGCGTAAATGCGACATGTTGAATATTCCCGCCAGGGTCATAGGTCGCGAGCGCTCCTAAAATGTCCTTAATTTTAAAATTCTTTACATTTACTTTTAAACTTTTGAGGGTTTATTTTAAATCTTACCCGTGACCTTCTCCTGTCATTATCACGTCATTTTTCGACATTCACGAAATGGGGTGTCAATGCCCCACAAGCTGCCGCAAGGGCGTGTGGCTAATGGGAAGATTTTAGGTCACCAGCTATGCATGCACAATCTAAATCATTTTACCTCTACACAAATGTTAGATTTATCATTCAAAAATGTTTAATAAACTCGGAAAATGTTGATCACACTAAAGAAAGCACTTACACCCAACAATATTCTACATGTACATAATACCTTGCAAGCCACCACAAGGGCATGTGGGTATTAGGTCACCACCTGTAAAAGGGAAAAAAACCGCATTCAAAGCAAACACATGCGTGCAAACCGATACCCATAGTGGTGCATACATTTTTGCAAAAATCCTGTCATTTTACACGCACGCAAATACATATCGACCTCTATTCATTCTACACGCATGCAATTACAAATGCTATAACAAATAATTGCATCTTAGGATGCAGTAAGAAATTTATCCAATATCGTGCAAGCTAGAATTTGGTTGGTAGGAAGGCGAAATTCCACTACAGCAAAAACGTGCAACATAAAACGCTTTCCTCCCCAAGGACATAGGTAAAACATTTGACCCAGCACTGGAGTTAGAAGGAAGGTTCCCTCACGGAGAGGGACAAGGGATGGAATGGGAAATTTAAAAACAAACAAAGGCAGAGCAAACAATATTGTTGAGAGCATCATGGCATCATCGAATCATGGAATCATGGCATTGTAATGCGGTCAAGCGGGAAGGGTTTTGACAAAAACACACAGGAGGTCAGTGAACGTGCATGCAATTGAGTACAACTAATTATTCCCAAGACGCTGAGGGTGACCAATGGCATTTCTGCTATCTACGAGTTTCACGATACAGTCGTTATCCCGTATTGTCCGCAGGGAGAAGGAGTCCTTGAGTCTGCTAGTTTGGCATCTATTTCCCCAATTTTGTATGCACGATTCAAGGGACCAATGTATGTTGGAGTGCGAATAATTTGCGAGACATCGGGGCTGAAACATGCCGATCTGAATTTATTTAATACGTTTACGTAGCATTAAATCGTCTTTGTTCCAATGATTCCCATCCAACTCCATAAGCATTTCAGTGACGCTTTTCGTTTTATCGTGACAGTTTTTCATGAAACGGGCTGCTCGGCGTTGGACCTTCTCAATTTCCCGAATTAGGCCTTTTTCACTCAGATCCCATACGCTACCTGCATATTCTAAATGGGGCCTTACAAGAGCGTAGTAACAACATTCCTTGACCTTGGAGTCACTTCTGCCGACAATGCGTCAAATAAATATTCAATAACAGGATACGCATATTACAATGATACTATAGAACTGCTAAAAAATGGATGTATGTGATGATAAAAATTACATGCAGGGTATTGGGAAATATAGACAATACCAATTCTAATTACCTCATACGCGATTGCTGTTATATCAGATTTGATATATATTATTTCGAGAAAAAAAGATATTTTAAATCTATCCATTCTGCAATGAATCCCCCTGATTTTACGGTGGTGATCTAACCTATCCTAGTAAATTGAGGCATGTAATTTGTCTTTAACATCCTCAGATTTATGAAGTAAATTTATTCTGTATTTAAACCTACGACTAATGGCCCCATCCTAATTCGTCTATTAGTGTCGTGTAATAATGAACTGAAAATTCTCGAACACTATATCATATCGTTAAAGGATGAATATTTCACCAAAATGCAAGACTGCATCATGTATATCCAATACGTTACACCTGATTACCTCGCAAAATGCATAAGATCAGCGTTCCTTCTGCTGCTTTTAATCCTAACCTAGGCCAATATCACTTTTACTCTCTTTCAACGCAAAAGAAATTCCTTCGTGGTATATTTTTATCATCATCATAATCAGCGGTGAAGTTATCTCAGTTTAATCGAAGGAAATAAAAAAATATGTTTCTAGACATTTTATATGCTTAAGCTACAAGCGTCCCAGGTCCACCTGACCTATTTCCTATAAATAATGAGTCTAAAGTATCTTGAAAGGATTATTTGGGTTTTTTCCACACAATTAATTGAAGGTCTACATGGATAATCGAGTGTTTGGCTATGAATTCAAGGCTTATTTTCAAATCATCGTCCATACCACAAAAAAACAGACTGACAATTAGGATATAAAAAGAAATACGAGGCGTGTTAAAAAAATAATGAGAATTTTAATATTTGGACAGTAATGTTTATTTATTCTTGTATAATGACGTTGTCACCTTCAAAGTACTCCCCATTGGAGATTATTCAAACACTTGTTGATTGACTTCATTCAAAACACTTGTGCCAGCGCTTCTTCCATTCCCCGAAACACTTCTCAAACTCGATCTTTGAGATAGCCTTAAGTTTTTTCAGCGATACGCTTTTAATGTCATCTAAAATGACGACTCGTCAAGGTTCTCCTAATTTTTGGAAATAGGAATAATTCTGCAACGTCGCTTACTTTATTCAGTGACTTCAGAGCAACTTCCATTCGCCGCTATTTGTTCAAAATTCAACAATTTTGGAACGAGTTTTGCTGCCACACGTGTCATACCCAAAAAATTGGAAAAAATGTCATGACATGATCCAATCGATATGCCAACATCATCAGCAACCGACCTCTCTAATTGTGATTCGGCGATCGTTCATAACCATTTCTTTCACGTTTTCATCGATTGTTGATTTGCTAAGGCGTCCAGGGCGTTACTCTACTTCAAGATCTTCACGGCCCTCTTGGCAACGCTTATACTCGTACCACTCGTTAATTCTTGATATACTCATAGCAGACTCGCCATAGGCCTTTGTTAACATATCACACACTTTGTTAGATTTAATTTTATTTTTCACCAAAAATTTGATACAAATTCATTGATCCAGTTTTTTTTTACAAACGACAATCGCCGATCTCATAAAACACGTCTAAACTTAGTGGCTATCACAGACAAAGTCCACAATGAAAAGAGCTGAAAGTTTTATCATACATCAGGGCCATGTTTACCAAAATAATAAAAAAATATGTTTGACAATCGGACTTTCCAAGCCCGCGAAATGAAAACATTCTCGTTATGTTTTTAACACACCTCGTATATACGAGGTGTGTTCATAAATTTTGAATAAAAATATAATTTATGTTTCAACGCATATATATATATATATATATATATATATATATATATATATATATATATATATATATATATGTATATATATATATATAATGTAAATTCACTAATAGTCGTAACAAACACAGAAACCAAAACACACAAAAGAGAGTCTCACTGGTTCTCGAATTTTCGGTGGTCCAACCACCTTTCTCAAGAGGAATTAGGAACAGAACTCAGTTTTGGTTTCTGTGTTTGTTATGACTATTAGTGAATTTACATTATTGTACACGTTCGTAGGTTTTCCAAGAAAGTGACTATATATATATATATATATATCTACTTGAATGAATAATTGTTCGCCGTATGGCGGGATCTCGTGACTGGGACCCCGATCAAGGCGAATACATATGATGATTTTTACACTCTGAAATTATTGCATTGTAGAACAAAGTTATTTTTCATCTCGATTAGTCCCAGACGTGTTCCATCCGTTCAGACAAGCTGGACTTTTTTTTGCTGTTTGCTTCGTCTGAAGCTTACAACATTGTCAGAGTATGTGGGAAACACAAGTAGTTAGTATTGGTTGTTCCAAAATCATTCACAGTTAACTTTAATTTGAGAAATGGTGTGTACAGTATTGGAAAAAAATACGTATATGTATTGAGGGTTGCCACCCTCTAAGAGTAGAATGACAAATCGCACCAATCTGTGGTATGGTCTAGCTCGAGACGATATTTCTACGAGAGATGCTATTTATATTTTGAACCTTGAGACTGCCAGGAGCTTTAGGCGCCATATAATGTTTCCATCTGCTACTTTGACCCTATTTTCGTAAATATCTTCAGAATATTTTGTCGCTTGATTATAACTTGTGTTGTTTTCAGTGACTCGACAATTTTATCTCCGCGAAAAATTGAAGTTAACTCGTGAACACTGTAAACTGCAGACTGTAAAAGTGTACTACGATATGCCTCAATATTTTAAATTCCAAATATAATACGTCATTTACTAATCTAGGCATAATCTTTCTATTTTCTTTTAATTCGTCATAATTTCGCCAGAAGATTTTCAATTACTATAATTTTATTAACCTTTATCTTCCACAAAAATTTTTCTATATCTGTGTTTTGTATTCGCGGAACAATGCTATTTCATTAATATTTATATAAATATCCTGTAAATTAAGCGAGAGATGAACAGAGGTAATATAGATGTTTTTAGGTCTCTGCGAGGTGAGATGAATGAAAAGCGGGGACTACCGGAGTGACTATTATAGAGTAATATACAGTGGTGGGGAGGACAGCCAACAAGAGGTTGCCGTAATATTAAATAAAGTGGTAGGAAGAAGCGTAATCAACATAGAGCAAGCAACAGATAGAATTTTACTCGTAGAGATTAAAGCAGAGCAGACGAACTTGGTCATTGTTCAGGTATACATGCCACCGAGCAACCACAAGGAGGAAGAAGTCGATAGGATGTACGATGAGTTAGAGGATATCATCGCGTGTGTTCCTGCAGGGAAACATTTGATAGTGATGGGGTATTGGAATGCGACGGTGGGCGAAGGAAAAGGTAGTGGTGAGGTGGGGGACTATGGGTTAGGTACAAGGAATGAACGCGGGGAAAAAGCAATCACTTCAAAATAAGAAGGCAAGAGCGGCGGTTTAAGAAATGGAATTTAGAGGCATTAAATGGATTAACGAGAAAGGAGTATTAGCAGGCTGTAGAGAAAATGATGAATGACGGTAAAGAGCTGAGTCCACGAGGTTAAAGTCTTTTTCAAACACTTAGGCTGTTCATACCTTAGACAAATTTAAAAGAAACTGCGGGAGATGCCACAACAATAACTTTAACGGAGTCATCCGCTACGTGTGCATTACAATGCAACAATTTCAGAGAATAAAAATCATTCGCCTTGACCGGGATTCGAACCCGGATCCCTCGATATCCGGCCGTGTGCTTTAGCCAGTTAAGCTGCCGAGACGGATATTGAGGGATCCGAGTTCGAATCCTAGTCAAGGCGAATGATTTTTACTCTCTGAAATTGTTGCATTGTACTTAGGGGATGATCAGTTTGCGTTTAGGAAAGGAAGAGGTACGCGTGATGCCATTGCAGTAATGAGATCACTAATCGAGAGGCGTATAGAATACAGTCTGGACGTTTTTGCCTATTTTTAGATTTTGAAAAAGCGTTTGATAGAGTGAATTGGGAAAAATTAATGCGTGTATTGCAAAAAATAGGAATGGATTGGAGGGGCAGGAGACTGATCCGCAACCTGTACATGTCACAGACTGCTCAGGTGTGTGTGGGGAACGGAGAGTCCGGAGGGTCAGTGTTAGGAAGAGGGGTAAGGCAGGGTTGCCCATTGTCACCGGTGCTGTTCAACGTATATGAGGAGGAAATTATTAAAGAGGTATGGGAAGAACTGGAGGTACGAATGAAAGTCGGAGGGGAATTCGTAAAATCGGTTAGGTTTGCTGATGACCAAGTATTAGTTGCTCAGTCAGCCAAGGGGTTGCAAGCATTGCTGAGTGAATTGGAGGTTCAGTGCGATAAATATGGGATGAGAATCAATATTAATAAAACAAAGGCTATGCAATTTTCCATAAAGAAAAAGGCCAAGCTAAATATTCAAATAGGCGGGGAAAAAATAGAGCAGGTGGAAGAGTTTAAGGCGTTTCAAGCGGTAGTGGAATGTTGAAGAAGGTAATGGAGGGGAGAATATTGGGCAAGCGAGGAAAGGGCAGGAGCATGATAGAGATGTTGGGCGTGATGAAGGGGTGAAGCAAGTACGCGGAGATGAAGAGGGACCTGATGTAGATAAGGTTGCTGGATTGGGTTTTGTTTGGAGTTACAAAATGTTTATTTGATAGTTTTATCCATCCAAAAACCTACCTTAACCGGTAGATTACCTAATAATAATATACATCACTACAATTATTAACCATAAGAAAGTGAATGTGATTACTTTCTTAAAATAAATACAACGAGAGGCAACCGTCATAGTATTAGCTATTAATAACTTTCCATAAAATACGCGTAGTTTTCACTACTACCTTAGTGACTCTACGTTATTCAGTTATTGTGTTATTGTATTTCTGTTGAATTGTTTGATATTAAAATTATGCGTAGCTTTTCTTTTACGAGGCGTGTTCATAAAGTAAGGCCCTTTGGTCACAGGAAAAAATATACTCATATGAAACACATTTTATTGGCACTTTTAGTTTGCTACAAACCTACTTCACTTATCTACATAATCGCCGTTCTCTTCTAAGCTTTTTTCGTGCCGCTGCATCAGCTACTTTAACCCCTCTGCATAGAAACTCGCCGCCTGAGGGATGAACCAATCGACAACGCCATTCTTGAGTTCCTCTTCGGTTTCGAAACGTTGTCCACCGAATCACTGTTTCAAGTGCAAGAAGAGGAAGTAGTCGCTGGGTGTAAGGTCAGGACTGTACGGTGGGTGTTTTAAAGAGTTCCCAACGACCCAAAAACTCTCGTCCACTGGACATTCTTTGCTCTTTGTGGTGGTCGGTGAGCATTTTCGGTACCCACCTTACACGCAATGTGTGGTATCCGAGGTTTTCCGTAACAATATTGTAGACAGTAGTGCGTCCAAGTTGATGAAATTGTTCAGCCAGGCCATTAATTGTCAATCGACGATCACATCGCAGTTTATGTTCCACTTGCGAAACAATTTCATCGGTCAGAAAACTGGCCCTACCACTTCGCTCTTCGTCATGGACATTTGTTCGTCCATTTTTAAAATCACAGCACCATTGTCCAACCTTTCCTTCATCATAACTGTAGGTTTATAAAGTAGGCATAAATCCCGATGAATTTCAGCAGCCGACAATCCTTTTGCATACAAGAATCGAGTATGACAGAACTCACTTCACAGCTGGCGGGATCAACGATTGTTGCGGACATTGTTGTTTGCATGCACGGACAAGCAAACGCCTTCTGAAACAAAACAAATAGCTTCTCAATGAATCAGTCGATGGCGCTGCAGGAGCAAAACTGTGTTCTGGAGCGCCAATATTTAAATATAAGCAAACGGTACTTACTTTAAGAATACGCCTCGTAGTTTCAAAATACGCTTCAACTACTTACTCGTAGTCTTAAAACGGTCTTATTAAATCAGATTTCAACTGATTCGCTCAATTATTTCAACCTGTTCAGCTTAATGAGGACACAATTTATATTTCAATTTTTACATAAGCCCTACTTATTGACATGGGGTGTGCGCTGTATACGACCGCTGCATATTGCCACAAAAAAAGTGTATTCTTTCATTTATAAATTTAAAAATTTAAGATATGAAAAATGTTCCTAGAGAAGAATTTCAGGGACAGTTTATATCAATGATCAAGGAAATTAAAAATCAGAAAGAGAATCCTTTCACAAAATAGAAGATAACCGTTTTAACAGAAGTAACTTTAAAAGAAAAGATTCTAATCTGAGGGAAATAACTTTATACCGCAGAGATCAACCCGCATTTTGGTTTGAAAGGTCAGGATAGTGCTCATTTGATTCTAATTGTAAGTCCTACGCACAATTTGGAATGCAGAAACCGGACACCCGCTCACACAGCTCGTAAAGCTTGGGTTAAGTTGAGAATTCTTAAAGTCATAACCCGGAATCGAACCCCGTACCTCCTGTTAGTAGCACAACACTATCTCTACTTGGCCACCATGTTTCATTTCTAGATTAAAATGGCTGAGATTCGTTCTCGAGAATCATAAATGTGTGCATGGCATAATATACATCATTGGGTAATACAGTTAGGTGATGCAAATGTTCAAAATCGCGCTTAAGCAACTTATTCTGGACATTAGGACATGAATTTTGAATTTTCAGCTCTCAGCGCTCAACAATTAGATGTTGTAAGAATTATTTTTGGTACAGTCAAGAGCCGTGAAGGAAAAAAAGAGATTTAAACCGAAGTAATCTTTTTATATCGAAACACTTGGATGGACTGGAGAGATACGGATAGGATGGACACAGATGTCACAAACTATATACTTTGCACTTAACAGCTCAAAAAAACCTATGTCACAATCAATTTTTGTTATTTCTGGTCATCCCAACTTTTGGTGTAAAGACAGAAAGAACGAGGAAGTGACCCTCCAAAAAATAGGGGTGAACCCTGTCAGAAACTAATCTAATAATATCCTTTGGTTTGCCTCGTCTTTGGAGACGTGAGCGAGGCACGTCAATCCCAAAGAATGCTTAAAGGCACTAATACTTATTAATATCGATTTATGCCTTCAATTATTAATTTGAAAGGACTTGGATGACCTATGCTCAGTCGGTTGGTCAGTTCAGTATCAATTGGTAAAACGCAACTTAACTAATGACACATTTTGGAATCACTCTTCATTCACCCGCATGTGAATATGTATGTTTAACAGGATACACCCACTGATTTCGTAACATACAAATCAAGAGTGTCGTGTGCAATCAACTTGATACACCTTTAAGGCAATTAAAAGAACGTTTATAATGTGTTTGTAATTTACTCATGCTATAATTAATTTCAGTGTCGCAATGTAGCTAGTTACAACCGCATACAACTACAGCGGTTACTTGTCTTCTTAAAACAGTAGCGTGCTTTTTTTACCTGTATAAGCTAATTTAACTCGGTCATACTGTACCGAAAAGCTATTTTGCATCAATTTCATGAATATAGTATGTTCCCAGTATGATTATTGCCAGCCACTTCCTCGTTAATCCCTCTTTTCTTATGGAGCCCATCATCACTCAAACAGCTTTCGAAAGAGTATTGCATCGATCGAAAATCTTTTCACCGGATCCCACCTTCACGTTACCGCGCCACTTTCCCACCACCCCTCATTATCCCTGCCTTTCTAATTCGGACGATATTCGTCATGACCTGTTTCACTCGGCGAACAAATATTTTTTCACATGGAAATAGATATATAAAGAAATGGGATAAGAAAACACATAAAAGGGTAACACAGGATAGGTGGGGAAGGCGGATTTGAGCAGATCACGAGCGTAAAAATATTTCCTAACCGGGACTAGAACACCGGACCCTTCACTTGCCGGGCAGATGCTCTACCATTTAAGATATGATTCAATTAATTTTTATTCGTTCCAGGTCATACGTTACACAGCAAGTGTTTACGTTGTACAAAATATCAGCTTATAGATTTTGGTTACAGAATATTTTTCCCATATAAATATATGTATAAATTTATTCATTCACATCTATTTTCACATAAACATAAAAAAGCATGTACACACATACATATATAGACATATTCATTTCTAACTGCACGTACAATTGTGACCATATGCAATACTGTTGAAGGAAATAATGAGGCAAGATTCACAAGATATACATTATATATGGTGGGGGTTATCTATTATTCAAGAATTTTTCTCGGGTTTCCCACCGGGTCAGGTTGATGAAGTGCACCGACGTTTCGAAGGCTGACTCTGCCATCGTCTTCAGGGTGAAGTGACTTCACCCTGAAGACGATGGCAGAGTCAGCCTTCGAAACGTCGGTGCACTTCATTAACCTGACCCGGTGGGAAACCCGAGAAAAATTCTTGAATACCATACGCCGGGAAAACCTGAGATCCTCGGTTATCGATTAGTTTGAATCACATTCTGTAAAGCAACCCTTCAACCACTGGCGAAGTGTGTCCGGCACCGGGGGCAGCCACATCCGTTCCACCAATGCTTGCATACCTTTTTCGGAATTTTTTTTCGCTGTTCTTAATTGCATGAACTCCACGATTAAAGTAGAACTTTAGGATATTTATCTTGCTTTCTGCGTCTCTTCATTCATCATCTTGTATCTCAGTCTGCTGTGCGTGATCACCAGATTGTAACCGCTATTTATATCTGCGCCGGGGTAGCTCTTACATTTCTTAACTTGGTTCTTGTATATCTTCCTGAGAAGGATGTAGTCAATTTAGTATCGTCCTTTGTGTCTAGGCATCTTCCATGTGTATCTTCTTCTCGGATGTTGATCGAAGATGGTATTTACCACTACCATGCTTTTCTCGTCGCAGAATTCTATCAGTCACCCTCCCGCAGTTTTTCGTTTTCCCAATCCAAAGTATCCCACGCTACTTCCCTGTCGCCCCTCGCCGACCACAGAGTTCCAATCTCCCGTTGCTATGAGGTTTTCCTTCCCTTAAACTATTCCTAGAACCTCTTCCAGTTGGTCGTATACTTTCTCTATTTCCTCATCTTAATTGGTGGACGTCCGCATTTACACCTGTACTATCACTGTATCTGTAGGTTCTGCCTCTAACTTAATTATCAATATCCTTTCATTATATTGCCAACATTATATTATTTTCCATGGCCATTTCTTCGGGAGTATGAGCAATTTTCTGATCGTCTCCGGAGTATATCACCCTGTAGCCGTCGCTCCAGAAGTCGTTCTCCCCCGTCCGCTTAATTTCACTCAATTCCAGGATGTCTATCTGCATCTTTGAATTTTCTAATTTACCGTACATCCCTAATGACTGATCGTTTCATATCCTTAATCTGTATTTATTCACTCGCTCTCCCAGTAGTCACCCCCCGGGAGATCCGATTGGGGACTAGTTTACCTCTGGAAAACCTTACCGGGAGGAAAGCCATCTTGTCATATTTGAATGCAAGGCTGAATATTCTAGTAAGGAAAACGTGGTGGTTTCCCGTTACCTTCCGCATCGCAGCACTGTGGCCGATACCGTGTAAATCATTTTCATATGCAGCTGTGGCATATGCCTTTTCACCATATGACGTTTCCGCCACCAGTACTTAATGGGTTCAGGCATGTTTATTCTCGTTCGGAAATACCATTATTGAATTTTTTTCTGTGAATTTTTAGTTGCCTCGTTCCGAAAAACCATTAACAAGTTTTATTCAAACTGAAAATTATTCGTCGGTCACGGAAGTCGAACAGTCGCTCCGCAGGCAGAGGCTACCTCTACGTCCACCCCTGGTTGTATTTGGCTGCGACACTACATGCTATAGAATGTCGAAAAAGATAATACTATCCAAAAGCGTTTCACAGCCGACAAAACTCCTAAAGTAACTTCTTATGGTCTTTAAGTTTGAGCCGATCATTCTGGGACCAAGTTTCCTTGTTTATTCTTATTTATTTTGGATTCTCAAACATAAAAATCTACCTGAATGATCGTTGGAAATGTAAACAAAATATCTTAAAAAGAATCTTAATGTGTGAATTATTTATAATGTAAAATTAATATGTGAATATATTCACATTACCTATAAGCAGTCGTAAGCCATATTTTAAAGTTCATTTCTCATGAATAATAGAATCAGTTATGCAGGGTTTTAACTCCGTTTATCCATATTTCCGTGGCAAAGAGAAAAAAATTATGTGATCAAGCTGTGGTTTTGATAACATTAAGAGATTAGCCACCTGAGAAGCGAAAAATCTGAATAACTTGTCGTCTATTTTATAGACGGAGTTTTCGCCATCAGAGATATTTTTCATTTCATATAATGCAATTATTATAATTAATATATAGTTGGAGGCATATTTATAGAACAGGAGTTTAGAAATAACTTTGCAGCTTCCACATAAAATAACTTATTTTATTTTCTACTAGTTTCGCTACACTGTAGCATCTTCAGGAACGTACTAGTACGTTCCTGAAGATGCTACAGTGTAGCGAAACTAGTAGAAAATAAAATAAGTTATTTTATGTGGAAGCTGCAAAGTTATTTCTAAACTCCTGTTCGCAATGGATTTCCACAAAGTCTCGGCCTCAACCATCATTCACATATTTATAGCACTGTTGCCATTATTAAGGTCTACACACCAACAAGTAGAGAGGAAGGAATAGACGGGGTAGACGATCAGTCGTAACATAATCAATCATCAAACATAATTTTGTGTGCTCGCGGCAATGAGGTGTGGTGGTGAGACGAGAGAGAGATTGGAGTGTGGTGGGGCACTACGGTTTTGGAATAAGGTGGATACTTTGGGAATAAATCAATAGAGTTCTGTAGGAGACATTTTTTAATCATGATGAACGCCAGAAATGAAATAAGAAGGAAAAAAATGTTACACTATTAAAAATATGGCGATAAAATTGAGACATACATTGTACAGATGCGTAGTTTGTTGGTAATAATCCTAGGGACGCAGGAAAGACGACTACGGCGTGTTTTGAATGGCGATTGAATGCTAAAGTCTGTAAAAGGGGGAAGTATTTGGGACAAATGAGGTAGGAGTAGAAATGGAATAGGTTTTGGACGGAACGCTTTTGAGTTTGAAGAGCAGTTTATTGTAGCGTGATTTGGTCAGCTTTGGACTTATTAGGCGAAGCTAAGAAATGGAAGGAAATGTGTCATACGAAAATACATGCCAATCCGGAAGACTAACAAATAATAATTCCTCTAAAAGCATTTTTGCATTCCGAGAAAGTCGTTTGGCTGGCATTTAACAAGAACTGAGGAAAGAAAGAGAGCATTTGTTGAAAGAGAAGGTTGTTATTAAAAAAGAGCGTTGTGCATTGATGTGTGTTCTTGTTCATGAGAAACTGAGATAAAAGTGGACGAATACGAAAAGGCGACACCATGCTTTTCACTGGTGTTTAACTTTGAACTCCAAAGGCACCTTATTTTTTATTGCTCCCTCCCAAAAAGATTCCGAATTCTGACAAGTTTATTGTACCATCAAACTGTAGGGGTGTTTTATGTAGAGGCAGGGAAAGAATAACAATTTTTTGTTTTTCCACTAAAGCAAATATGTATAAAATCTCGTACATTTTGCATCGCCTTGATATATTTAACATTTTTATATAAATTTTTACCTTTAGCATATGGGATCTAGATTTTTAAAACGTTGTTATGATGGAATTAGTAACGCATCCAAAAAAATATTAGATTAGCTAGGCTGGGAAACACTAACGGAGCGAAGATTAAATTACAAATTGAAGCTCTTGAATAAATTGGAAGGGGTCTCTTCGGCAGTGATGTTGAAAATGTATTTATTATTACCCCCATCGTTCTACGGTAGAAGAGATCATGCCAATTAAATTAGAGAGGTTGAGTGTAGAATAGATATTTAAGGTGTCATTTTTTCCACGAACGATAGGAGATCATAACAAAATTTTCCGACCGCGGTAGCGTCATGTTCGGGTAATATTAGTCTAGTGTGTATTCACCCCCTGCAATACACCCGAACAGTGGCTTCCAGGGTATTCGGTGGTCGCACCACCGAAAATTCGAGAACCAGTGAGTCCCTCTTTTATATGTTTTAGTTTCTGTGTTTGTGTCGACTAGTTAGTCAATTTGCATTATATACATATATATAAAATATATACATGTATATGTATGTATATATATAAATATACAAACACCGGACCTCATATTGAGTAGTTTTAGGTGTGATGTGGTGGAATTCGAACATAATAAAGAACGGATAGTGGCAATTTTTCACTAGTTAAGATTTTTTATACGACCGGATTTCGATGTATTGCATTATCATCATGTACCAAAATGAATTCAAGTGCCGTCTTATATGTAAATACGAGTATATATATTTGTACATTGTCACATCCCGGGAGGACGGGAAGCGAAAATAAACCTTCCAACCTTTCCTATATTTCCCCCTCCATAATGTAAACAAAAACATATCCAGTATGAAAGTTTTTGATCCTGCGATCTTTTAAATTCAGTTAGAAGTTTTGAAGTCACCGTAGAAACCACAAAACGTTCCTGTGAATACATATTTTTACGAAAACTAAGAAGAGTATTGGATACGAATGTAAAAATACATTGGTTTCACAACGAGTATTTAGCTCATTTCATAGAGAAGTACAAATTGCAAAAAAGTTTATTTGCAAACGAATATTAAAAATTCCATAAGAAAGCGTTGTTAGCCAAGTGTTTAAGAAACTTGGCTTTAAAATAATTTAACCTGTTAGTTGGAGTGCAATTAGTTTTTTACACCCACATCCATGGGGTGTTACATCATATTCGACAATTTGCTGTGAAATGTATATGTAGTCAAAATCGATCCAGCCTCCTAAATTACCGTTTCCAAACAATCTCTGTATATCATTTCAGTCTTCCTCATTAAAATTTTGCTTGCCAAGAAAATCCGTTTACAAAGTACTTCTCATAAGGGGTGGTGGGTAGACTTTGAGTATCCGATATCAATTTCTAAAAGATATTCACCGGCGTGCAATTTCTCCAGCCTCATCGTGCGTGCAACCTCTCATTAGTGGGAACATCGCTAAATCCACCATCTAAACGCAGAAAATTCTCCCCTTCTCAAGTTGACTGGTTGGTGATTACTTGATCCAGGGCACGTGCCGCGCTGATTTGATGCACAAGTTCACTTAAAGCTCACTTACAACAGTTCTCTAGAATTATTCTAATGTAACGAGCCATTTGTTATCTCAGGCGTAACGTTGCGAATTTACACAACATATGGAAATAAAATAAGTAACTTGGTAATTCCACACGTACGTTATGTGCAATACAAAAGTTACTTATTTAATTTCAATTAATAAAGAACTGTGGCGGAAATATTGAAAATATGACATTAATTTGGCCTCACAATCTCTTCCAATCTATGAAGAAAATTCTTAAATTCTTATTCTTTGCGGGACAGAAAACTAGAATTAATCCTGTAGGTGCATAGTTCTCATGGAAGGCAAATTTATATTTTCAGGGTATTTAAAAAAAATTTACTCGATATTTTTATGAAATTTGTGCTCCACAGTTTCTCAGTAAATACATATCTTTGAATCATATCTGCGGTTCAAATTAGTCTTGCGTAGATTTTTGCAACCAGCCAAGTTTGTTTCTACTACGCAGTCAGTAGGTGTCATAGTAATACCACCGAGCGATTCATTTATATGGGTGATTTCCTTATTAAAAAGGATTTATCGTGTCTTCTTAAAAAAATTCGGTTTTATCTTTCCTGTGATTTTTAGGCAGGCGGTAGTTTAATTGTTTCACTTTATCCACAGAGCTATCGTGTAAAGCAGCTGGTATTTTGCTGGAATCTACGTTTGCATTCTATTGACCAATATCGTATATACTATTCGCATGATGTCGCGTCGCTGAAATATCCATTTCCGTTGGAGAAATCTCCCTTTAAGAATTTCAACTTAAATATTTAATGTAGTAAAATGGCGATTCTGTCTGAGAAATTTTCCTCTTAGCTTTCTTGGGTCTTTTGTCAGTATTTTTTAATAATTTTGCATGTCTCAAATTTCAAGTCGCAACTAGTGAATATTTTCAAGTCTTATTCTTAAGGCATACTATAATTTATACCCTTTTCTTTGAATAAACATTTTAATATAATTGATATTTCATTGAAATGTTATTCATGAGTCGGAAAATAATTTTACTAAAATGGAATGTTCATTCATTCTTCTCTGACAGGTACCTGTATTTCTTTACGTGATACCTACAAAATTTCATTAATTTTTACTTGATTGAATATTCGTGTAACAAGCAAATTTTTGCAATTTTCTCGCATAGGTGTCCTTCATATAGAATACAATCAGGACGTATTTGCCTATTTCGTAGATTTTGTAAAAGCGTTTGATAGAGTGAATTGGGAAAAATTAATGTGTGTATTGCAGAAAAAGGAATGGATTGGAGGGATAGGAGACAGATCCGTAACCTGTACATGTCTCAGACTGTTCAGGTGCGAGTGGGGAACGGAGATTCCGGATAGGCAGTGTTAGGAAGAAGTGTAAGGCAGGGTTGCTCATTATCACCGGTGGTGTTCAACGTATATGCGGAGGAAATGATTAAGGAGGTATGGGATGAACTGGAAGAAGGAATGAAAGTCGGAAGGGAATTCCTAAAATCGATTAGGTTTGCTGATGACCAAGCTTTAGTTTGTCAGTCAGCCAAGGGGTTACAAGCGTTGCTGAGTGAATTGGAGATCCTGTGTGATATATATGGGATAAGAAGCAATATTAATAAAACAAAGGTTATGCGATTTTCAAGAAAGAAAAAGGCTAAGTTTTACATTAAAATAGGAGGGAAAAAAGAGAGCAGGTGGAACAATTTAGATATCTCGGAAGTGTTTTGGACCAACATGGTCAAAGTAGTAGGGACAAGAGGAGAAGAATTGCGCTAGGCAAGGAGGCTTTCTCAAGGAGGAGGGAGTTGATGACGGGTACGTTGAGTAGGGAGGTTAAGAAAAGACTCATAAAAACTTTTATATGGAGCCTAGCTATGTACGGCGCGGAACGGTGGCATTTGAAGCAAGAGGATAGACGTAGATTGGAGGCTTTTGAAATGTGGGTGTGGAGAAGAATGGAGAAGGTGAAATGCACCGTATGGAAAACAAATGAGGAAGTACTAGGGATGGTGGGTGAGGAGAGGGGTTTGTTGGGAGAAATCCTATGGAGGCAGGAAAAATGGATAAAAGGCGTATTGAGCAGCAGTGGGATGTTGAAGAAGGTAATAGAGGAGAGAATGTTAGGAAAACGAGGAAAGGGCAGAAACAGGATATGGATGTTGGACGGGATGAAGGGAGGAAAGAAGTACACAGAGATGAAGAGGGACCTGATTTAGATGATCTTGCTGGTTTGGGTTTTGTTTCGAGTTACAAAATATTTATTTGATAGTTGTGTCCATCCAAAAACCTACTTTAACCGGTTGATTACCTAATTAAATAATAGGTGTTCTTTGTGTAGTATTTTATCATCGGGAACAATCTCAGACGCCATTTTTGCAAATGTGAGTGAAATATTTTTTTTATTATGCTTTTTACCCAGCCCATTCACACACGTAACTGTGGCGTCGTATTTCATAAAAAATAGTCAAATAAACCTTCTTGCAAATGTAGTACATCATTAAACAATTTTTTTTCGTGCAAATAATAAAAATTTGGTAGTATCCTACAGAATTCTCTTTTAAAAAAATTATTGAAAAAGTTTAGGGATATTGGTGTACGCTGTGGCGAAATTTGAACCGACAGAAACTTATAAGAGGACGCCGTTTTATTATTCGATACTCCGTAGCCATAGAGGTGGCTCATTTTGTTCAAATATGCCTACATCTATTTGTATGTATTGCAAAGATAATAGCCGTTTCTACCATTATGTGCAAATGTCGGTTTCATCTACATCTACTTAACACCCCGCAATCCGCCGCAAGAGCGTGTGGCTTGGTGTGTTATGGCACCACGCGTAATTAAGAAAAAAATCGTATGCAAAAGCCACAAATGGATACAATCCACAAGCAAAACATGGTATGCAATAATGCAAAAACTCTTGTAGCCCACACACATGCAAACACTCAAACTACTAACTAATATTCACATACACCTACAAATATACCTGATGTCTTTGTAATGATTTATTTTTTTCCGACTTGTAAATTAAATGTTTTTAATATTTCTAAAACGACTTCGGTTTCATACTATTGTGATTTCTGATTGTTCAGAAGAAGAATAGTATTGGTATCTATCTGTAGACGAATCTATCTCTTTTATTTTATTTTTGTGGTCTGCTCTACATAAGTAGTGTGGCGCCATAAGTTTGTCTTAGGCATCATTGTTAAACTCATTTTTTCTGAGCCTTTGACTAAGCTTATTTTTTTTGGTTTGTGAAAAGTATGCTCTTTGTGATCGAAATTCCTTTTGGACATTGTTTATTGAAGCGTGGTTGCTCTCAGTTTATAAATTCTTGAGTGAGGTTGGAGTGGCGCTGGATTCTATGGATTCTTTTGCCCCAATGCCTGAAGCGGTGCGGAACCCTCAGAGTAATCCATTTTCCTTCCGCTGAAATTCTCGGTACCTTGTCATTCGTTCCTGACAGCGGTAGAGACAGGTGATTCTGGGAACTTCATATTTTTTTCATTTATCTCCTACAGGATCTTTCTCTGCCGGTCGGCTTCCTTACCATTGATAATTTCAATTAGTATCGCCACGAATAGTTTTTAACTTTCCTTCGATTCCCCTTTCATCGTGTGCCCTTTTAAGGGCGTTTAACGGCGGTTCTGACCATGATATCAGTCACCCATGCATGTATCCCACTTTATCAGATTAGGAAATGTTATTAATTCAGTATCCTTTTCAGAATCAAAGGAAGAGCAATGGAAGTATTTATGAACGAATGGAATTCTTGTGTTATTTACTTTCTGGCATGGAGTGTTTTAATAACCGCCTTCAACTACTTTGTTGATATCTTGTATTTATTGATTAGATGCGGCCCTTTACTTGAAGGGGTGTTCGTAGAGTGCGGCAAAAAATCTGGTCCACGGAAATGAGCTCTTTGAAGGAGCAGAGTTTTTCTGTGAAATTCTGCTTGAAAGTCTGCAAATCATACACGAAAACCTTTGAGTTGATTACCAAGGATTTTGGTGAAAATCCTATGAAACGTGCCGGGTGTTTGAGTGGTTTTTCCTGTTCAAAAAGGATTGGCAATCAGTGGAAGACGATGAACGTCCCGGTAGACCATCAACGTCGACTTTTGATCCTCACATCGAGAAAGTAAATGTTCTCGTTCGGGGAAATTGACGTTGTATGTGTACGAGGTGTGTTCAAAAAGTATCGCTAATTTTTGAATTTCGGCGGGTTACGTATAGTTGGTTTTCGATTTTTTTGTGTGCCTACGTTCCGGCTGCTTTCACCGGATTCTTTCTAATAGGCGTTTCATTGCCCCCAGGCAGGACTTAACAGAGAGTCCGGATGAGCAGTGATAGGAAGAGGTACGGAGGGTTGCCCATTATCACCATTGCTGTTCAACGTATATGTGGAGGAAATGATTGAAAGGCATGGGAAGAACTGGAGATAGGAATGAAAGTCGGCGGGAAATTCGTAAAATCAGTTAGGTTTGCTGATGACCAAACTTTAGTTTGTCAGTCAGCCAAGGGGTTGCAAGCATTGCTAAGTGAATTGGAAGTTCAGTGCGATAGATATGTGATGAGAAGCAATATTAATAAAACAAAGGTTATGCGATTTTCAAGAAAGAAAAGGGCTAACCTAAACATTAAAATAGGAGGGAAAAAAGTAGAGCAGGTAGAACAGTTTACGTATCTCGGAAGTGTTTTGGACCAACATAGTCAAAGTAGTAGGGACGAGAGGAGAAGAATTGCGCCAGGCAAGGACTCTTTCTCAAGGAGGAGGGAGTTGATGACGGGGACGTTGAGTAGGGAGGCTAAGAAAAGGCTCGTAAAAATTTTGATATGGAGCGTACGGCGGGGAAACGTGGTCACAGAAGCAGGAGGATAGATGTAGATTGGAGGCTTTTGAAATGTGAGTTTGGAGAAGAATGGAGAAGGCGAAATGAACCGAATGGAAAACAAATGAGAAAGTACTAGGGATGGTGGGCGAGGAAAGGGGTTTGTTGGGAGAAATTCCATGGAGGCAGGAAAAATGGATGAAAGGCGTATTGAGCGGTAGGGGGATGTTGAAAACAGTGATAGAGGGGAGAATGTTAGGCAAACTAGGAAAGGGCAGGAATAGGATAGAGACGTTGGACGGGATGAAGGGAAGAAGGAAGTACACAGAGATGAAGAGGGACCTGATGTAGAATAGGTTGCTGGATTGTGTTTCGTTAGGAGTCACAAAATATTTAATTGGCAGTTGCGTCCATCCAAAAAACTTATCTATATTTACATATAAACCATTAACAGAGTAATCAACTCGAAGGCCGGTTTGTTGGCTGATAGTAGATTGCACTCAGTACTAAGCCCTATATGGCTTGTGAAATTCACACATCAGGGTACTGGGGCCAGTACCCTTCTCTGTTCCGGTTATAGTTTCCCAGGAGGATCTAAGGTACCCGAAAAATCACATAGTTTGGGTAGAGCTGCAGGTACCCACAGAGGCTTGCCTTGGAATCAAAATCGGACCTTCTGGTCAGTAGTCCAACGCTCTAATCCTCGACTACCGTCATCCACATACGTATGAAACTTTTGTGAAAGTCTCACGGACGTGAATAATAATGTAATTGAAATTAGACCAGTAGACTAAGATAAAAACACAAACACATGAAAAAAGTGTCAGTTCAGTTCCTTCCTTCTCTCGAGAAAGGTTGTTAGACCACCGAGAGTTTGATGCCTCTTGAGTTTCTCCTTTTTTATGTGTTTCTGTGTTTTTGTCTTTGTCTACTAGTGCTTATTCCATTTTACTTTTTCCATTATTTACATAATATATTTATATTTTTAATATATATATATATATATATATATACGTAAAATAAAATTATCGATAAATAGTAGTTATGAAGAAATGAAATTAATATCAAAACCTACCTTAACCGGTAGATTACCTAATAATAATACGTAAAATAGTTATATAGGCCGTAGAATTATGTGTTATATATTATTGTGTTCTCATCTATTGTCGTCGTAGCATCTTACTTTCTATTAGTGAATGATCCTCTCAACTTTGGTTGTAAAAATGCAAATCTAATGGAGCAAAACTGAGCTGAACACATTTAAAACCTAAAATCATGACTCCTCCCATTATTAGAGAGAGTATTGCTTCAAAGAAGGTATACCTACAAAAATCTTTTTATAATTGTTTTTACATCTTAAGTAATTTTGAATGATGCGGTGCTTGGTGAAGCATGATGATATTTTTATAAGTATAAGGGTGTGGGAAATGTGTTGAGGAATCGTGTCACATCACTTTCCCCATCTTTCCAGCTGTGGACGCCACTCAACGCCATTCTGTTCAACCTCGTGTGCTCCGACTTCTCCGTCTCTCTCCTCGGCAATCCGATGACATTGACGGCCGCCCTTTACCGACGCTGGATCTTTGGGCGGACCATGTGTGTCATCTACGGGTTCTTCATGTCCCTCCTGGGTGAGTGTAGTACAGCACTTATCCATGTTTGTGTGCGCCCATTGGAGCTTCCTACTGGATTGAAAACCGTCAATAGGGTGTAGTCAACAGAAACGAAAATATTGACCCCCTTTCAAAAACGTTGATGGCCTCTTGACTATTACAGTATTATACTTACATATTCTTTTCCATGCCTCCAGATTTTTTTTATATAACTCTAAATGGCTTTTCTGTAGTTTGATTGACAGATTTCGAGCTTGTCCCAAAGATTTCCCAGGAGTTTGATATTAATTTCATTTCTTCATAACTACTATTTATCGATAATTTAATTTAACAATAGAATTCAAAATTTAACTTAATGGACTATATGCTTTTGAATTTTGGCTTTGTTAAATCCCTTATCATCTATTTAGCACTAAGTGTTTCTTATTCACGAATAAACTGAAAAAAAATTGTTCTTAACTTTGAACTTTCTGTATATGCGCCATTATTATTACTATCGGTAATCTAAAATGAAGGTAGCTTGTCGCTGGATATAAGCTTCGCAACGGTGCAGCGATCCTCCATGCTTCTCCTAACAAAACACAACCCAAACTCCTGCCCTACAACAAACCCCTCTTCTTCTTTTCATCCATTTTTCCTGCCTCCTTAGGGTTTCTCCCAACAATCATCCCCCCTCCCCCCCATACCTAGCACCTCCTCATTTGTTTTCCTTTCGGTCCATATGCCCAACTCTATCCTTCTCCGCACCCACATTTCAAAAGTCTCCAGTAAACGCTTATTATCCAGCTTCAATGACCGTTTCCGTGGCGCACACAACTACGCTCTATATAAAAGTTTTGACGAAACTTTTCTTAACACCCTTAACGTCCCTGTAATCAATTGCCTCCTCCTAGTGAAAGATTCTTTGCCTAATGCGATCCTCCTTATGCCCCGACTACTTAGAACCTTTTCTCAAAACCACTTCCGAGAAAAGAATTGTTCCACCCGATCCAGTTTTCACCTTCCTATTTTAAAATTTAGCTTAGCTTTCTTCTTCCTAGAAAACCGTATAATCAATTTTCTATTTACATTTATTCCCATCCCATATCTGTTGCACTGACTTTCAATTCAATTAGCAATGCTTGCAACCCCTAGGCTAACTGATCAACTGCAGCTTGATCATCAGGAAAACAAACTGATTTTACGAATTTCCCGCCGACTTTCATTCTTGTCTCCAGTTCTTCCAATGCCTCTTTGATCATTTCCTCCACATAGTGGTATACGTAGAACAGCACCGATGATAATGGACAATTCTGCCTTACACCTCTTCTTTACTTTGCCCATCTATTATATTCTTTGTGACTTTCACTACTGTACTCGCATATCATCACATAGTCTAATACTTTATGACCTTCAATTTCATGTTTGTTCGTTTAATGACCGCTACATTAACATTCGTTCATTAGAGGATATTATCAAGTCCCGTTTAATTTGTACTCAAGCCATGAAAATTCCATATGGCATAATATAAATCTTACTCCTATTTTAGTGACCTTCATACCTGACTTTCGTCAATTAAATACAAGGACATTCTGTCTATGAACTGTTTCAAGCATATTGCTTATGCAACTTTTTGTATGGACTGGTTACCGGCCATTCATAAAGCCCTTAACCTGGAGGACCGGTGAGGTACTCTTTCAGTCCGGCCTCTACACTTTAACCTCTGTCTAGCTTGTGTGACTCTACCGAGAAATTCGAGTTTAGATTACTAAATATGGTGCGTGGAGCTTAAGTAATTTCCTATGTTAATAGTAAATGCGATAAGTCCAACGATATTCTTTTTTTAAGAGTAAAATTGTTGAATCCTGTGACCGTTATCACCAGAGCTATTTCTTTTGTCATAAAATCATTTTCAAAGAGATGATTAAAACTTTACCGGAGATTTGGACTTTTAATTCCATTCAAAAATTGTTTAGCTGTTTCAAAACGATACTTTTTCTTTAAAATTTGCGAAGATAGGCGTGGAAATTGCAGCATGAGTGCTTTTTGATCTCTCGTCTGAAAGAATGAAATTTTTGAAATGGTGTTTGAATGGCTGGTGTAGCATTCATAGCTTATTCTCTGAATTTAAAAATCCCTTCTTTATCTCGTCACTCAATCTTTATTAGTGATGCCGTGTTTCCGAATCCTTTTGAAAAGTCGGAAAAATTCACTTATTAGAATATTCTGTTTTCACAGAAAATTTTAATTTCAGCTCATTAAATGATCTTGCACATACTTTAGTTTAGAATCATCGGAATTATTACGATGGAACTTATGACAACGTAAATTAATATATATATATATATATATATATTTATATATAAAGAATAATTAATAATATATATAATAAGAATCTCTTTCAATTTTACCGAGATTTTTGTCCCCCATCTCATATATAGAGAAACGGCTGGAATGAAGGAGCTGCTCAACTTGTGCTAGAGCTACTCATGGGTACTGCTTATGGATGTTTAAAATCTTATTTTTTACAATTTTTCCTAATAATCTTTTCTGTCTGGAAAATCTCGCCTTTATCAAAATATGAACGCATGAATTGTGCATTTTAGCATGGAGCATGAACGATTAACATTCCAAGTAAACGTATTGAAAATGTTAAAGTGATAAAAAATAATTAAATAATTGGGTATAATACATTTAAACTTCCCTTATGCTATTAAATGCGATGCCCAATGGAAGGCTGGAACGTTATAAATTTGAGGCAGGATGAATTAATAGTGAAACAAGAGAAAGCTGGAAATATTAAACTGGAAAATCTAATTTTCCATTCAAATGAATGACCATCCCTTACTTATGATACTAATTGCTATATTTAAGGAATAATCCAAAATCCAAGATGCGGCGGCATATTGTGCTCCTTGAGGTATAAGATATTGAAACTGTCAAGCAGCCACTGAAGAACTTTTTCTCTCGTCCTGCTCGAGGCTACAGCACAAGCGGAAGGAAGTACGAAGGCAAACTAATAGCAAACTAGGACATGGTTACCTTGTTAACATGTTCTTATCTCCTTTTCGGCTGTGTCTAGATACCTCATGTCATACACTATTGTCGAGAAAAAGAAGAAGAACTAAGATACCACAATTAATAAGAAAACCATGCATTATTAAAGAAAGTGTCTTAATAATATTGAAGAAATTTTTCTAGCCACTGTTGCGGCAGAAAAGAATTCATTCTATCTGTGCCAGAAAATGTTCCAAGCCTGAGTGTTTTATGTACGTGGAGACTGCAAGTTCTTAAAATAACTTACGCACACATGCAGGTACAGAGAACTTAGGGTCTTTTGTGATATTCATGAAATTGTACGGAATAGAATAATTGTACGTATTAGTAAAACCAAAAATAGCATGACATTCATCCGTCTAATAAAAAAGCGATTGCTGAAACGCCTCTTCTGTCAAACTGCTGAACCTGAGCACGGATAGAAGTTATCTCTGCGTCGCGATGTGCCGACCGTAGAAACCCTCTCGCATAATTTAGAGTCCTCTACCTTTTATTGCCCGTGGGTTATCTGAAGAGGAAACTCCGGGGAATTAGAGAATCATGAAGGCTGGTGTGGAATTGATGTTGCTGGAATCGCTGTCTCAGATATTAACTTCTCAATGTTTTCACCAGTTGATATCATTTTCGATTAAAAAATGTGAATTTCTAAAATAAGTTTCGTGTTTGTTATTTTGCGGCGAATAGAGAGAAGAGTTCTACAGGGAAATTTAGAATGAATTTCCCCACACACTCCTTTCTTGTGTGTCATCAAAATTGCCAATATGCTTATAACGTTTGTAGCTCCCAGATAATATAACCTCTAGGGGCTTAGGAAGGTTATCTGCGAAGAGGAAATATAAAAAACCTTCCTGACCTACAGTGTTCGCAGAAATCATTCAATAATAAATCCATGAATCCTCTCCCATCCTTCTTTAGGCAAACATGTTGAAATGCGAATGAGTCTTAAAATACCTCTTCTTAACTTCCAGGTGGAATTAATGGTTAAAGATCGAAATCATAGAACTGATCCTGCTCTTGAACACCGTTCTATCACTCAGCTCTACAGCACTTGAATTGGTTTAAAATATTCGTTCTCGGGCTAATGTGATAGCTGATGAAATTCTGCCTTGTCAGTTAGTTTTTATGTTGATATTCATGTTCTAAAATTCCTTTAACTGCGTTAACCTTTCAAATTAAAAAAAACTGCTTTAACCTTTCAAATTTATGCTATTGCCAGGAATTTATGCTTAAGTCTTTTTATGTGCCCTCGATATATCTGTTCATTCGAAAAATGCTGCAAATGTCTCTCAAGTCTTTTAGCGTGAGCATTTCGATTATTCACTCGGCTTCCTAGAGATCACATGCGTACATTTTAGATATCAATACGCATGACACGCGTTTGTCGTTCTCCGAAAGTGTCGTTATTTGCCCCTAGCAATTTTGATGGTCCCTTTTTGAGGTTCCATTTAGATATTTCTCATCTACTTTAACTCATCCCCAATTTTTGCAACTTTTTTCATGATTATATATACGTAAGCTAGGTTTAAAAAAAACTTCAGCATCGGTAATGTTTTCACAATTTGCTGCAGTCTTACATAGCTCGATGTCAAGACTTGCAATAATAGCAATTACTTTGAGGGTAGAGACAGTAGTCTTCACCGAGACTTAAAACTCTATTTCGTGTTGATATGAACCATTTCTTAGGTGCGAAGAAAAGATCCATTGTCACTCAAATAAGATTTGAGAATTGTATCTCCAAATGGATTGAAACTTTGTGGTATTCAAAGTCCGTCCAATAAATACGCGAACTGAGGCCATAAAAACTTTATTCTGCAAAATTTAGTATAGATCGATTTTGTTCTTTCAAAGGAACTTCTTCAAGTTCTCTCCAATGGTTGAAATTAACTTATTCTATCTTCTTTACCACTATTTAAATCACCTTTGGAAATCCTCGGCAGTTAGGCCTTTTAGTTATCTCGTCTTTCCTTGCTTTATTGTGTCCACATCTTCCCAGTCGTGTTTGACTAATTACACACTTTTCCGATTAATTCATCAAAAACGAAAGAACTGGAATGTTTCAAAAGAATACTCTTTATCTAGGAAGGAAGAATAATATTTACACCTCAGTCATAACCATTGACCGAGTTTCACGCACAATTTGCATCCTCTGTACCGAGTTTAATCCAGGGATAATTCCATTTTCACTTTCAATCACCCGTCCCCTCATCAATTTTATACCGTACACAAAAAACATCAACACGACAACTCACGCAAGGATACTGTTTATTTCCTAAACTCTCTGACGGAGAGAATCTTCTCTTTCGTCAATCGCTTCCTCCGACCGCCATGCGTGGAAGGCACGAACCATTTCCTTCACCTAACCAGTGGGTAACTGTCTCTAAGGGGAGGGATACCCACTTAGCATAGCTAGACGTCATATCCTCGCATCTCTCCCGCCACTTTTCATACGAGAACCTCGCTCCAAAAATCCCCAACACTGGATAAGTCTCTTAATCCAAATCCTCACCCATGATTCTTTCCTTCCCCAACATAATAGTATTAACACCAAATGGAAGCCTCTACAATGCGAAGTAGATTCAGCCCTTTATTCAGGGACCTTCACTTTGCCATCGCTGAAGAAAAGCTCCTTTCGACATCGACATAAATACCCCGTGATCCAACAAAAAGGTGTGTGGAAGGGAGTGCGACCACCAGATAGGAAGGGTGAATGATAAGGAATAATATGGGAGATGAAGGGGAAAGGAAAAAAATCGTTAAAAAACTATCAAATAACGTGTGCACACGTATGCATGCAGGATGAAGATCCAGTTAATTAACAAGGGTTAATTCATCAGACCAACTCTCTCTTCTCCCCATCCTCCACTCTCTTTCACCTCATCCTAAAAAAATAAATTTCCGACAATAATATAATCTTCCCAAACAAAAACTACTCAACCACTCAAAACAACCACATAAAATCAACTCAACATGTACATGTCCACATGTAGCCTACCAACAAACAGCAATACACCTACCAAAGCCACCCATTTCAAACTACACGTTTTTCTCTGCCATACAGAGTCCACTATTAAAATAATGCGCATTATCTGGGAAAAAGGATTTATCAATTGCACTTTTACAAATATATACTCCTCAAAATACTCTTACCCTGCATTAATGCACTTACGGAGACGTTTCTGCCACGCCTGGAAGGCACCCTGAAACTCCTCGACGGGAATGTCTCTCAGGAACGTTATGGCATGATGTTGCATGTTTTCTGCGGCCTCCCAAAGCTTTAGTCAAGGAAAAAAAACGCGCACAGAGCCATGTTGGGAGTGTAAGGGAGCTTGGGGAAAACCGGGGTATTCCGGGTCAGGAGGTTGGTAACGATGAAGGACGTGTGGCAACACTTTCGGCACCAGCTTCTTGCAGACCTTGCGCATTTTCAGATCCTCGGTCACTCACTATCCCATCTACCGCAAATGTGGACATGTGTAGGGTGTCAGTAATTTGCTGAATGCTCACTCGACGGTCGGAACGCAAAACTTCGCTCACACGATTCACGTTTTCGTCGGTTCTGGCCGTTGTTGGGCGTCCAGAACGGGGTTCGTCGGTGATCTCCTCCCAGCCCTCCTTGAACGCCTTGTGCCTTGACGGCCTCTTGAAGCATCTAGAATACTTCGGTTGCATTCTTTCCAAGCTGCACGCAAAACTTGATGGCGTCTCGCTTTTCAAGTGAACGTTTCATCGCGCCGTGTTACAAAACCGAAAAAAACTTCACGTGGAGGCACGTCTTTCCGGTCAGATTGCTCAGAGCAAACTGGTAATCAACTACGTTGGAAGGGCTGACCCCGCACCACGTTTACCGACTGAATTTACCGCGCTACCATGGATAGTCGTGGCAAAATAAAATCACGTGCATACATTTCATAATGGGCATTCATATCTACATGCTACTGTATACCAAAATCATGGTTCCCCTGAAAATCTTCGTAAAAATCTACAAAACTCGCCTAATGAGTTGACACTTTTTAGACCCTTCTTAGCAAATAAAGTCTCAGAAATTTCCATACGCTCATACCTTCGAAAAACTACATCCCGCAAACACTGTCAATCCATAACTCCTACTTCCCAGACATTTAGTCCCCCTAATCTATCTTAAAAGACATTTTCGACCTCCCTAGCAGCTATCATCTTCAAGCGCTAACTAATTACACAAATGTCTCTCCATTACTTTCGATCGCCCTGTCGACAAATTCAACATCCTGAGGATCACAATACCCCTTATCAAAATCCTCCGCCAAATGCTAAACCAAGACAACTCGTTTAATCGATTCAGGCTCTTATCTTTCCACCTCCTACTCTATTTCCTCCTGGAACTCCATCAATTTAATCTAACCGCTCAAATATAATTAATACCCTCCCTTTTCCATTGTAAACCCCTCCTTTTTCGCATGAATAATCACCGCGTCTCCGGAAACACGTCTTCTCAGTCAGCCCATCTCCTAGTTCCCAAACAAGTTATCCGTTCGCAATGTTCCCTTTCGCGAAGAAACAGAAATTAAATGCATTAATTTGCCATTAATTACATTAGAAGAAAGATTAATATTAGGATTCCTTTTCTTTTCCTTCAATCATATAAATTCTTTTTAATAAAATGTAAATTAGCCATAAAATATCAACACGTTTCTTTCCAAGTGACCTGTGGGAGAATCCGCAACAGTACCTTTCAATGGAGTCATCCGTTAAATAATGATTACAACGTTATAATTTCAGAGTGTAAAAATCATTGGCATTAACACTCACCGAACTTAAAATTTCGGAGTGTAAGAGAGATGGATCCGGGTTCGTATCCCGGTCAGGGCGAATGAATTTTTACATTCTGATACTGTAGCGTATAAATCTTTTATTAAAGATAGATCGAAAGTCTAACGTAAAAAGGATCTTTTGTTATCCATCGGGTAACATTTCTCTCCGACAATTTAACCGAACATTTGCATCTTTTTAACAGTCGTTCGCCAGTTTTTGAAGGTCATTTCACGGTAGAGAGAGGCATGTATATCCTTGGAGGAAACCTAAAGCTACTGTATAGCTTAAGCTAACTTTGTAAAGCATCTTTTGGTATCTAATTTCAAGTTTCGTGTACATCTAATGCTTCAATTTTATTTTCTTTGATTCTAGGTTTCTAAGCCGTATTATTTTGTAAAATATTACGTTTTTATCACAGCTAAATAAAGATTTATATTTTGTTCAATGATTACTTAAAGGTTTCTACTTATGTTATACTATAACATATTGCTGTAACCATGAACAAAATTATGAAATGTCTGATTAATATTGCTCACTTTATTTTTCTCAATGCTTCTGCATATCAAAGGTGTTTTTTTGTACATGTAAACCCATAGCAGACGTGAACAAAAGTTCTGAAATGCTTGCGTCACTAAGACTCCTAATTGAGTAACATTGATTGGAGAGAATTTCGTGACTGAAATCCCACTGCAGGATATAAAAGGGAATCTGTGTATCAAATTCTATCTTCTTAGGGAGATTTGCATCTATTCAAGTCCAATTTAACTGCAGAGGAAAAATGGTAAGGTTTCGACAAATAATAAAATTAACTAAACGCAGATAGTGAATACAAAATGTACTGATAATATTTAGACTGTTGTATCCGAATTAGTGTTACGAAGTCTGGCCAAAAAATACGCGGAATGGTGAAATCTGGCGGCTATGACGCGGACTATCGACACGCTCACTAGTGGCGTAGTTGCCTGAGACCGAATGGCGGATCCAATGACCAAATGGTTTGTACTTGGCGGATCGTCTAGTTATGTCGGTATGGTGCAAGTTATGTTATTTTCTGTTATCCTTCTTTTGACCGTTTGTCGAAAATGGCAATTGACGAAATCACGGAGCAACGAATCAGCATCAAGTTTTTGGTGAAGTGCGGTAAAAGTTATCAAAAAATTATTGAAAGGTTGACTACTGTTTACGGTGATATTGCTCTGAAGAAAACATCTGTTTTCAATTGGAATAAGTGTTTTAAAGATGGCCGACAAGACGCCAAGGATGATACAGGGCCGGGACGACCTTCAACCACCCGTGTTGGCGACATTGATCGTGTCCGGTCCCCTAACCGATCGTCGAAAAGCTCTCCGAATGGTAGCTGATGAACTGAATTCAGGAAAATCAACAGTATACACTTTTTTAACCGAACATGATGGATGGATCCTTCACCATGACAATGCACATTCAGCATTGATTGCTCGGCAGGTTCTGGCAAAAAATTCAAATACCATCCTTGTTAATCCTCCTTATTCGCCAGATCTCGCCCCATATGACTTTTTCCTATTTTCAAAATGCAAAAATGTTATGAGGGGACATCACCGAGAAGATGTGGACACAATAAAGCATGAAACGACGAGAACATTAAAAAGCGTATCAACTGAGAACTTCCAAGGATGTTTTTAACAGTGGAAAAGAAGATGGAATAAGTGCATAGCAACGAATGGAGAGCATTTTGGAGGGGACAAAATCGATTCATACTAAAGTTTCCAGAAAAAAGATTTTATGGCCTCAGTTCGCGTATTTATCAGGCAGACCTCATATCCTATTGATATAGAGGTTAGCGAGTGCACTGGATGGCTAATTAGTCACGCACAACATGCAAAGACAAAGAGGTCGAGCCTTGGGAATGATGGTCGCCCTGAAATAAAACGGAATTCTGCGATTCCATGGTGATTGGGAGACTGAAACGTCTGGACAAATTATCCCAAGTAAATGACGTTTCTTCTTCGTGTACGCAAAGTTACGAAAGCAGGAGTCCAGACCGAAAGTCTCATAAAACTACTGACGAGATGAATTTTACATCCGTGGTTAATACAACTGTGATGTTGGAAGCAAAGAAAACCTGTAAGGGAAGGAAGGTCGTAGGTACTTACATTGGAAAGAAGAAGAATACGTTATAGTATTTTAAAGGGAAACACCCGAAAAAAGATAATTTTGGAGCGACATTAGCAGGGTTGTGCATACAATGAGCATATGAAATGAGGGGATAGGGGCAAAGTGCTGGATAGGGAGAGAAGTTATTCCTTCCGTGTAACGAGCACATTGCCATCTATGGTTAACATATCAGTTAAGATCTCGTTGAGATATCATTTCAATATGCAGGGTTCGTCCGGAAAATAAGTGTACTGAGCTCAGGAAAAAAATTTATTACACTTTTACATATCTTAAGCTAATATTCCTCAAAATAGGACCCTTGTGAGTCGATACACTTGTTCCAGTGGCGTTCCCATTCCTGGAACGCTCCCGCGAAGGCATCATCGGGAACCTCTCGAAGACACGTCGTCACGGCCTCTTTGACGGCGTCCAAAGTCCCGTATCGCGTTACTTTCAAACTCCTCTTTATCTTCGGGAATAGAAAGAAGTCCGGTGGTGCCAAGTCCGAGCTGTAGGGCGGGTGAGGCAGCGTTGCCACGCCGTGCTTGGCCAAGAAGTCCGACACGACAAGCGCGGTGTGAGACGGCGCATTGTCGTGATGCAGCCTCCAGATGTTTTTGATCGCTGGCCGGGCGCGGGCGACTCGTTTTCGAAGCCTGTCGAGCACTTGGACGTAAAATGCAGCATTTACAGTTTGTCGTTCAGGTACAAATTCGTAGTGGACGACTCCCCTTTTGTCAAAAAAGACAATGAGCTTAATGAACTTATTTTCCGGACGAACCCTGTATCATGTAAATACCAAAACGTTACGCCTGAGGCAACAAATTTGATTAAGTGCTCCGGTAACGCAATTAAGGCGAACCTCTATAGAAGACTCTACATCAAATACCGGAATGCGTCATTGAATATCTCCTTTAGCAGTCGCTGCATCTCCTTCGGAGTTTTCCTGAAAATCCAAACTTCAGTGTTAGAAAAAACCGTTCCTCGGCTGAAAAATTCGCCATAGGAGTCGCCAAAAAGAGAGTTGCACGTACGGTATATAAAAATAGATTCTATTTCCCATTATTTTCTAATGCTGTACGTGGAGTTGAATTGTCTTATAAAGCCCATTGGATCAAGTGGATCAATTTTGATAATGAAGTCCGAAAAGATATGCAGTGATATTTTCTGTCAAAAAAGAGCGAAAATCAACCATAAGGACCCTGCGGAAGGATATGGAGTCTAATTTAAAATCAAAAAATTCTAAATGTGACCACAAGTTTGGACCTTAAATGATTGAACTTTCCGGACATTCCTTTCCTAATAGTGGAATTATTAAAAAAAAGCTGTGTGTATGGAATTGCAAAGATACTTATTACATCTCAACGTCAGTTAAGCCAACGACTGATATGAGCCAACGACGGATTGATATGAGCGCATAGGCTCACGCTCAACTATGGAGGTGGATGTGTAAGTAGAAGCAGCCTAAGATGATATCAGGGCAGTAATAACAAATGCAGAGGGAGAAGCCCTAGCTGTGCTAGGAAAGAGAAGCCCTAGTTGTGCTAGGAGATTTGAACGTCGTTGTTCAAGGCCAATTACAAAACAGGGAGGAAATGAGTATGAAAAGAATAAAGGAGAAAAGGGCAATTTAAATATGGATACGATATGGATTAGTAGTGGAAAATAGTTGTTTAAGAAGAGCCTCAACATAGATACTATATACTTTGAAAATATCAGGGGTAAAAAATATTTACAATTGTTTACATTTTCATTTGAGGTGAGATCTGGAACCAAGTAAAATGCAGAGAAAAGTTTCCAGGCGAAAATAATTTACGAGTGTAGGTGAAAACCAATGCACGCATGCTTCTAGACCACAAACAAAATGACCTTCAGAAGCACTCCTAGTGGCATTTGGAAATAAAATTCCCCCTCAACACGCAAGCGCAGGTTTGAGGTCGTTTCATTCATCCAATGTCTTTTGAGGAGCGAGAGTATGGAGGCGAGTTCTAGTGCTATGTCAACGCGAGTTAAAAAGCGTGCTGTTATTGACAGCCGCCTTCACCTCATCGTCCGAGGAGTAATGATTACCCTTGAAGTGTCTCTTAAATTGTGGAAAAAAATAAAAATCGCAAGGCGTAAGATCGGAAGTATAAGGAGGGTGTGGAATCGGTTCAAATTTCAGGTTTCGAAGAACCTCTCCAGTTGCGCGCGAGGTGTGTGGATGAGCATTGTCATGTTGCAAGATTATTGGCTTCAGGCTGCCTTTAACAAGACAAACTCATTCCAATATGGTTTGAGATACGCTTTTGAGTGATTCGCCAGTCATTTTGACTCAAATCTTCGACGAGTTTGCGATGTTTATCGTCTGTGGCAGTGATCGGACGTCCTCTGCGTGTTTCGTCAACAATTATGGCATCTCCAGGCTCACAACCACGAAAGTTTACTACCCATTGATTTACAGTAAACCTCTATCAATAGTCTTTAAATGACGATGAATCTCAGTAGGAGTCAGTTTTTAAGTCACGCTGTTGAACTCGCGTAGACATAGAACTAGAACACGTCTCCATACTTCCGCTTCTCATAATACACTGGATATATGTGATGACCTGAAACCTGGTCTTGCGCATTGAGGGGGAATGCTACTTCCACATGCCACCAGGAGTGCTTCTGAAGTTAATTTTTTTGGGGTCTACAAGCATGTGTGCATTAGTTTTCAGCCTACCCTCGTAACTCCAGTGTTCACTATTTTGTAGTAATGAAGTAACAGTTCAAATAAACTGAAAAATATTTAAATGTAGACAGAGAGTACAAAATAATAAAATATACTCAAAATAACTTGTTTTACACAGCTATTCTTGAAGGTAAATTGGAATATAAATTAATTCATAAATATCAAGTCTGCCCAAAGAGAAAAGGATAAAATTTCGACTGTAAAAAACCGCCAAATTAGAGTTTTTATAGAATAGCTTGAAGATGACCTTAGATAATGAAATAAGTAACGGAGAGAGTAAGGTACGCGTACAAGGAGCCAAGA